>JAABKJ010001187.1:0-31361 GCA_011634705.1 Andricus grossulariae | reverse complement strand
ATCCAGAGACTCGGAACTATTTTGTCTCTCTCCTGTTTCTCTCTCTGTTTTGTCACGCCTGAGTGCACACCGCACATTCCCTTCCAAATGCGTCTCACGTATCCCCAAGGCGCGGCGTCAATTCTCGAAAGGGCAAAATCCAAGGGAGCTAAATCCAGATTTCACTGTACTTTAGAATAAATTACCAAATCGCATGAATGAAAAAGTGGACGAAACTTGAGAGGAAATTATCTTTTTGTATAAAATATATTGTTAGTCGTGAACTTTGATCTCGATCGCCGTTCCTGTGCATCTCATTCATCTCTCGATCAATTGAATTATAGACTCTGTAGTTTATTAGTGAAAGATTCACGTCGCGTCGAGTGCCTTCCCAATACACAAGCCAAATCAAATAAATAGGCGTATTAAAAATAGCACAAGCTATAATTGTCGTGCTTCATGTGTCATGTTTAATTTTATTACCTTTGCACTTTGAGCCTGCGAAAAAAATTCTTGTTGGAGAAAATGACTCAACAAACATTCAGCAAATTCGTTATCTTCAAAAAATTCTTTTGTCACAGACAGCCTTTCAATTTACCCAAACGATAAAGAGTCTTATCATGTAATCTTTATTACCTTAGAGTACACTAGTTTCATTCAAGAGGAAAATATTTGACTAAAAAGAAAAAGAACTTTAGTTCACAGAACATTCTCTCTATTGTGGATTTTTCATCAGAAAAAATTGATATACGAACGAAAACCTTTCAGTTTGAAAAACGCCAGTCGCGGAATTAATCCGTGTGTGAAAACAAAGCGGTTGGAAAAAATTGGAAAAAACGAAGGATAAATATTGAAGCTATTGGAAATCCTGATAATGGCGTGTCGCGAGCAGCAAAGTTGCGGTCTCTTTCACCCAATCGATTTTGTTTTTTCACCTTTCGGAATCAACTTTACGATTACTGAAAATTTACAAGAATGAAAATTTTTTTTCTCTTGCAAATTGTGAATTCACTAATTCTTTGGAACACCCGTTATGAGAGGTAAAAAGTATTATCAACGTATACAAATAAAACGGTGGATCAAAGTCCATCAGCCTCGAATTTCCATAATGGCTGACGTTTGCACGAGTAAGAATTTTGTTATTTATTTATTTTATTATTACATACTTTCCTCGAATAATAATTTTTCGTGATATGTACGTAAAAAATATGTAGCCTCATTTTTAAATAGTAAATTTTGTTAGTTTGAAATCCCCATAGGATGTTCGCAAAAATGCATTTTCAAAATTCCCTGACTTTTCCCTGACTAATTTTTTATTTTCATTGATCATTAGTTTACTTGCCTAATTTACTTGAAAAGTGAGTCATTTAAACAGAAAAAGTGACTAATGTGACTAATGTGACTAATGTTCTTTTGAAGATAAGATTCCTGGAGATTTCAAGGTGAGCTTAAAAGACTTTAAGATGAATTTTTAAACAAAGACCAAGGAAAATTTTTTTAATCCATTCAATTTAATGAATTACGAAGAATGCATATGAATCAAAAGCTAAAGATAATTCCAAAGAGTTCAACAGAATTTAATAGAATTCCGGATATATTGATAAGTATTTCCTGACAGTATTTTCTGAAATCCTGGAACATTTTTTAAAATCGCCTTGAATCATTAAAATCCTCGGAAATCTTATAAAATCTCTTGAAATCTTTTAAAATATCTTAGAACCTTATAGGTTCTGTAAAATCTTTCCATATCTTCCGAAATTCTAGGAAATTCTTTCAAATGGCATGTCAATGTTTTTTAAATGCCTAGCAATCTTTTCAAATACTCGAAAATATTACCCAGATATTTATAATCCTTTAAAATTTGTTGAAATCACTTGACATTATGTTAATCTCTTGAAAATTTCTTGGAATTGTTTAATATACCCTGAAATATTTTAAATCCTTTGAAATCATTTTAAATCCCTTACAATTTTGTAAAGCAATTGGAAATTCCTTGAAATTAAAAAAAAAACCTAATACCCTTCAAATTCTTTGGAATGGCTTCAAATTATTGAAATCTCTTTAAAATAACCCAAAAATATTTCAAATCCTTTAAAATCTTTTGAAATCTTTTGAAATCTCTTGAAATTTTGTAAAGCTCTTAAACATTTTGAAGAATTTTTAAAAATACCTTAGAATTGACAAAATCCTTTGGAATACCTTCAAATTATTATTTTATTTATTTTTAAAAATAATCTAAAATATTTGAAATCCTTTAAACTCGACTTTTACCTGAACAAATCCCGAATGTCTCCCGGCAAAACACTAAAAAAAACATAAAAATATGAAATAATCACACAAGTCACCTTCAGAACACTTCAAGTTATATTTCCGGTCCCATAATAAACAACCTCCGAAAACCACACAAAGTTAAATTTCTTACGGTGCGGTGGGTACCCGAGTACCCCGTCACACCGATGAAGGTGCACAACAAATTCTAACCTCTCAAACGCTCCCCAAAATATTATTTGGACGAAAAATTGTGATAATATAAATTACACATTAAGTTAAGAGCTCTTACGGAGTTTCAGCTTCAAAACATGTGCGCGACATAAAATAATTTCAATTTAAAAACACAAAGGGTGCCCGGGTACCCCGTCACACATCAGGGTTAAACTGAAGCGTAATGAGAGGTCGATCAGTGAAGTTTCTTTTGAAATAAAAAAAAAATCTGAACAATTCAAAAGGAATTAAAACAGATGAACGAACTTTTAAAGAAACTTTTTCCCAGGAATCAGGCTTCTGAAGTTTCCATTTTACTCGTCAAAACGTACTTTGCACATACAACTGTAGGCAGTTAAGTTTTTACTGAGTGCTTAATGGTTGACTTATTTTACACAGGTATATACGAGGTCAGTGTGGTAGATGTGTGCAATTATTTTCATGCTTGCAAGCTTTTTACGAGAAAACCGCATTAATGGAAGGCCAAGTAAAAGCGAACATGAAACATGGATTTCATCAACATTTAAAATTGATGAGAAAATTTAGCAGGAAGATTTTAACTTTGAACAATGCAAATAGGAGAGGAATAACAATTGATTCTTTTCGAAAAAGACTGCACGGGCAATACATTTTTTTGATTGGAAGGAAAATAATATGATTTTTGACACGAATATTTTGAACTCAATTAAGGAAAGTTGAATTTAATATTTTTTTTTACGATTTTTTTGAAAAATCAGAGTGTTCAGAAAATAACTAACCTGTGAACTGAGAATAGTGTTTACGATCGATTTTTCAGTCATTCTGAGTTAAAGATTGTTCAGAAACTTAAAAAATCTCCATACCTGAAACAAAAAAAAATCATTTTCATTACTTATTTAGTTTGAGATCAAAGAAAAGGAAAACATTTTATATTTTGTGCACGTGGGCTTACTATGAGTTGGATATTGAATATTGATCAGAAATCGGGATGCAAAATTTTTACCTCAAACAAAAATTAAATTAAGTTTTTTAACAAATAAACATTACATGACGTTGCTTCAGTAACTGCTTGAAATGGAACCTTAGAACATAAGACATCAACAGTTATTGCTAACAAAAATCCAGAATATTTAAAGCATACAAATGTTAATTCTTGAAAAAATGAAAGCATTGCATTTTTTATTAATAATATTGCAAAGTAGAGAAAACGGAGAAACTTGATAATCTTTATTTTGAATTTTCGAGTTAAAAGGAGTTAAAAATTTGTAGTAGACTAATCATTCAAAACTGAACAAAACTTCCTATTTGAAATAGTTCAATTTTCAACTAATAGAATTTCAAACCATACAATTTTGAAGGGTTCATTTAGAAACCCTTTAATTTTGAAGATGTTAGAGTTATGATCATCTCTTAAGGCTTTCAATTTAAAATAGTTTAATTTTAAATATTAAATCGATTTTAATCTTTAATTTAAATTAATTTTTGTGTTTCAAGAATTCATAATTTGCCCAAGCATTCAAACCTGTATTTTTTAATTTGAAAATTAATAATTACGAATTAAGAGACTTGAAATAAAAAGTGATAGAATAAAGCATTTAAAATAATTAAAGAATTCTAAAATTGATATCTTCAGACCTAAATAATTTTAGAATCTGGTATTGCAAAGTGAATGATTTTCAATATGAAAATGTCACAAATAAGCTTTAAATTTTGAATTACATAGCGTACCAGAACCAATTACCAATTACAGTTGATTTCTTCTAACTAACACCTTAAATATGTTATTTTCTAAGTAGAAATAAGGAAATCAGTCTCGTACGTACAAAAATTGTGGAAATATTAAGGACTTTTTCTTCGACATCGAGCAATACACGGGTCTGTCCCAGTATACATATATCATCAGTCACGCACACATTTTTGTAAAGCAATTAAGTTAATAATGTAACATTTTAATACTGCACACATTTTTGTAATGCAGTTAAGCCGGGTTTTTTACCCCAACATTCACGGACAAGTTTGCAGTCAAGTGCATGATGGGAGGACCTACAGCTTAAGGTGGGATCCAAACCACCAGAACTTTGGTCAAAGTACATAGAAAAATGAGATACCGGCTCAGGGAGCCACTAAGGCTCTTATTATTTTTTTGTTTAGCTTGTTCTCGGGTTAAAAAGAACCCGGTTTTCCATCATAGCCACGGACTAAGTCAAGTGACTGATGAGATGTGGATGTAATTAGTTAATTTAATACGACGCTTGAAATCATTTGCGATGATGCAGGTACAAAATTAGGAGCATGGTGTAGTCTGCAGTTCGTCTTTTACCCCTGTTATGTTTACACAGCGGCCGCGAGTGTTGGAGGTGACAACAGTCGCCTCTGCATGATTCCTTAGAGCTACCATGTACCACTCTATAGTTTTTTAGTCGCTTGTTTCCTGATGGTCTAGGAAGTTTCTTACAATGGGACATGTGTTTAATAAACCCGCCTTCTGAGCTGCTGCCAGTACCCTACTGACTCTTAAATGTTCAAGATTTTCAGTATATCTTGCGTGCACATTGTCTGTAGCCGAAATCACAATAGGATGAATAGATGCATATTTCACATTCCTCCATATTGTCTTTACTTCATGCCTTAGCTCGCTATACTTGTGAATTTCGTTTGAGTGGACAAGCAATCTTGATGATGTAGACTCTTCCACCTTTTTTTCTCGCATTACGATGTCCGGTCGATTGGCTCGGATATAATGATCCGTTTGGATAATATCATGCCAATATAAGATGTAATCTTCGTTTTCCAAAACGGGCATTGGAATGTATCTATAGAAAGGCATCCATACTATTAAGAGTCGTTGGTATCTCCACGTAATCGGCACCGGTCAATCACGTCTTGATGTAGCACGTATTTGCGATAATTTCTGGTACTTACAATTCTGCCCTGAATCGCAATAACGAATCCTTCCGTTTCTGGACACAGGACGCCCTTTCTCAGCCAAATACTGGATGCTTCACTATCCACTTCATATATTCAAGGCCTCCGCTGAGGACAAATTCAAGGGCGTGTAGTCAAGATCAGCTTTACAGATGGTCTTTTAAAGCGTAACATCTCGCTTGCTGTTAAAATAGTCTCGCAACTGTATAACTTGTGACTCACACAGTTTCCTGACTTCTACAATCCCCCTACCCCATCTATGTCGTGGTAGAACTACCCTTTCAATCGAAGAATTACTGTGGTGCATTCGGTGCTTCGTCATTTCTACGCAATTGATTCTGTTTAATCGTTCTAGGTCGGTGTTCGACCATTCAATAAGCCCAAAGGAGTACGTGAGGGCAGGGATGGCATAGGTGTTGATTGCCCTGCTCTTGTTTGCCGAGTTAAGAGAACTCTTCAAAACCAATTTGAATCTTGTAGGGAAGGCAGTCGTTAGGCTTTTCTTATTTATCGTATGCTGAAGAACCTTAGATTCGAGAATACCCAGGTATTTATATGAATCCCTCTTAGCCATTGCCTCGATGTCATTCTCGAAATCGTTCTCTAGCTCTGCGGTCCGTAATTCTACTCTGGTTAAATTCACTGTTCTGCATTTATCTAGTCCGAACTTCATGTGGACATCATTGGAAAACTGCTTTGTGACATCGATCACTCGCTGCTCTTTCGGGTCCAAATTAGCGTATAGCTTCAGGTCATCCATGTACAGAAGATGGGTCACTTAATGACCATCCTCGTTATCATGTATTCGGAACCCATGAGACATGATATTTAGTGTTTTGCTCATTGGGTTCAACGCTAAACAGAACCATGATACACCGAAGGAGTCTCCTTGAAATATACACGTCGTAATGCGTATTGATTTAGTTATCCTGGATGTTCATGGTCAAGATAATTGATTCTTGTACCCCAAAGCATCATCGCACGACTTAGGAAGTCAATGACGCCATGTGCAAGTTTCTTTGATGTTTACGCGCTTGCGTCATGGCCAGAGCGTCTATGGTGACAAGATCTTTACTGCCTCGCGAGTTTTTACAACATCCTTTTTGTTCTTCTGTAAGAATGTCGTTTTCATCGCCGTAAGAATATAGCTTATCTGCTATAATAGCTGTAAAACATTGATATATTGTTGGAAGACAGGCTATCGGTCGAAAATCAAATGGATTTTGAGCGTCTGTTTTTTTAGGCAACATATACGTAATACCCTCGAGCATAAAGCCTGGCATCAGATCTGGTTGTTCGATGATCTTCTGAAAACACCGTGCCAACGCAGTATGCACACTAGTCGGGTACTAGTACCAGAAGTTGTGCACCATGTCCGGACCTGGAGCTTTCCAGGTACTTGCTCTTTTCAAACCCGATGAAACATCTAAAGCTGTGATGTTAGTCAGCTCCATTTCAGGGTTATTGCTAGCTCTTGCCTTCTCTAGTTGGAACCACGCAGCGTTTAAATTGCTTCTGTTCGTTTTCCCCAAAAACCCGACAAATAGTTACCCATGTCTTCCAGTTGAGGGACTTTGCTGTCTTGTTCGTTATTTTGCTTTACACTCAGTTCACGATAGAACCTTCTTTCATCTGCCTGAAAGGTTCGATTTTGTTGCCTGCTTGGACTACTTTTCTTGTACTGACACAGCATTCTGGTTCTATATCCTTTTTTATATTAAGTTAGTCGACCCAATTTGCACCTTACTTTGCTGACATACATATCCAACCTGATCTTCCACGGTGCATCTCGCTCCCTTTCTGGGGCAAAGAATGCATTTGTAGGCCTAGTGCTGCGGCCCAATGTTCTAATGGTTGCCACAGCAGCACAGTATACAAGAGTTTGCACCTCTAATGCAGTTTATCTTGCGTTCAAATGCATAGGTAAAACGTTCGGTATTGAATTTTATTTGACTTATTACTTGTACTTGATGTCGGACAATACGAGAAGCAGTTTCATCCCAATATCCTTATGGAAAGACTGCATTATGTCCGCCTACGCACTCTAAACTGTATAACGCAAAAAATCTGAAAAAATTCTAACTTTCCTCTCAACGTTCGGTTCTCAAATTTTCTTTCACTAATTACTTGTACTCGATGTCGATCAACACACGAACAAGTTTCATCAAAATATCTTTATCGAAAGACTTCCGATAAGGATATTGGGATGAAACTTTTTCTTTTTGTGTTGGAGATCAAATTCATGTAATTAGTGAAAGAAAATTTGAGAACTGGACATTTAGAGGAATGTTAGAATGTGTTCCATCCTTTTCTGTATATACATTTTAGAGTGTGTGGTCGGACAAAACGCAGTCTTCCGATAAGAATATTGGCGTGATACTTTTTCTGATATTGTCCGGCATCCAGTACAAGTAATTAGCAAAATAAAATTCTAGAACGGAACGTTTAAAGTTTCAATAAAATATAGCTTATTTCATTAAAATAATAAATATTGCGTTATAATGAGTTGTTACCATTTAAAATTGTATATTCTCTTTTATAAACGTTCCGAACTTCAGTGACATTTCACAACATCAATTATCCATCGAAATTATATCACGTCTCATGATATCCGCTCCAATTACGAGTATGACGTACCAAGGCGATACAACAATTGTGTCTTTGTTCAAGCTCGTTAACACTAATGGCAATCAACAAACTACAAAGTTGAAGCGGAATCGGGCGTTATTAATGTCATCGCCGACCGATAGGTAACTCTCGGAGATGGACATTGGACACGGGCACTGGGTACATGCACAATCAATCTGAAACTGCGAAAGTCTCTTGACGAGCATCGTGATGATTCAACTAAAATATTGTGACAGTATATACATTAAATCATTAAAAGAACATCGCACACACATAGATCTAATACACACATAAGAACGAGGAAACAATAAACATCCCAACATCCCCTCCAGACGAGACTTCTTTTATGGGGGCCAATGACCAGGGGACTTTTCTCTCCTCACGCCTATAGGTCTAAAGTCTAAAGTAATCCCCTAAAGTGGAAACATTTTATGATCCGTGACGATCTTACGTCAAAGCTTCATAAATTTTTCACACCATACCCTCTATTTCATCTGTAAAATGGCAAAGTCCTTACTCAAAAATTAAACGATCATCCTCACTCGTTTAGTACTTTCAACTCAATTCTCTGAAGCGGAAAAATACGGTGGAGTTTTTCTTGGAGAGAGAATTTAACTCTGGATTAAAATAACATAAATTATTTAGTTTGCGACTCGGAAGGATAAGAAAGAGGCTTTTAAAAGTTTCATGCAATGTTGACAAAGCTGTAAAAAGTTCGGGCGTATTAACATTTTTAACTTGCTGTAAACTCTTTTCTTGCAGATCAAAAATTTCTTTTATATGATGATATAATTATGAATATTTCTGATCTCGCCAAAGACATCATTGATGCAAAAAATTCCGCCACGTAAAAAGTTATCGGTACAGTATATTGTTTTTAAAATATCAAAGTTTGTCCAGTAATGGGGATGTTGCATGAAATAAGATAAACATATTTTTAGAAACTTGAAGCAGTGAATAACGTTATGGAGAAAAGAGCATTTTTTACAGTTTCTAATACTTAAAAAAATAATAATTTCTAGTTTACGTCTATTTAGTCACACTCAAACAAATGTGACGTCACTAAGATATACAACTGAGCACCAATCAGACCACTTCAGCCGCCATGCTACTTTTAAAAATTTTGAACAATATGGTTTCGCGACCTTCGCGGCTTTCTACTTGATAGCTGATTCAGCTGATCTTTTTAACTAACATATAAATGCCTAAAAACGAGAAATCGAAAATAAAAGCTGAATCAGGCGGGATCAAAGATATAAACAAATAATGGATTTTGGAAATCAGCAAATTTCCTAAAGAAGGTAGATTATTAATTAAAAAGTGTTTTGTGCCTCGATGTGATTCTAGGCGAGATAAAGATCAGAATAAAATTTTTATTCGTTTACCGCAAAACATACAGACACGTCGGCAATGGGCAGAAGCAATTGGCTTGAGAGGCCAAAAACCATATTTAGTATAAAGATATTAAAAACTTTACACTTGTTTCCACTGTTTTCACTGACATTAAATGCGAGAGTTCTAGGCTTTGATCGTAATACGTAAATGGAATGGCTAGAATCGCGAGAGACTATTTTAATTCTTTCCTTCGTAATTATTATTAATTATTATTTGATTATATACATGAAAGCTGTTCAGAGACTTTTATACATTGAAATGCATGTTTATAAACCATTTTTTTATAATTTACATAACTTAGGTAGTTTGAATTTTCCCGCGAAGAATGACCTCACACAGATGTAGCCAATCTATGCGTTTGGCGAAAAATGCCGCGAGCGGGCGCCATATTCAAACTTTATTTTTTAAAAACATCCCCATTCTAAAAGATATCTAAAAATTACAAATTTATTAATTTGAAAGAAGTACAGAAATTTTTAAAGTGTATTAGTAAATTTAACCTGGAATGCTTACACGAATCAGTTGAATATTGTTGGCTACATGTCGACCGAACTGCTAAAAAGTCGAATTTTGGGCATAAAAAGTGAAATATCTCTTGAAATAAATAGAGAAACAAAATTTTCTGAAACCCAGCATTAGAGCTTCATCTAGTCAATTTATCCTGAAATTTGCAAACGAATTGATAAAATACTATATAGGCTACAGATCGACTAAACTGCTAAAAATACGAATTTTTGACATAAAAATGAAATAACCATAGAAATAATTATTGAATGAAAATTTGCTGATAAATGGCGCTGAAGCTTCATTTATTCAATTCATCCTGAAATGTTTAGACAAATCGATTGAATATTGTAGGTTTTACAGGTCAATTGAACTGCTAAAAATGATACATCTTTCATGTTTTCTAAATCAGATGTGTAAAGTTAAAAAAATGGAGAATGTATATTGTATATGCACATAAGTTACCATTGGTTCGAGAAAATATATTCGCGGTCCTTTTTTTAATTGGCGGCGATTCACTACCACGATTATTGACATTGATAATATATGTGATGATTAATTAAAAATTATTAGAATTCGTTAAATTTGCCTAGAGATTGTATAATATTTGAAGTTCAGAGTGAGGGTGGAATCGGTTATCAAAGACTCCGTAGAATTCTATCAAGATTTAATTATGATTTCGCAATCGTAGTACGAGGTAAACGCTTGCTATGTAATGACACACGAAACAATATTCATTACTGACCAGGCTGAACAGCCATTGTAGTAATAAAGCTGGTAATATAACGTCGAGTTATCTACCGCGGGTAATATATTGTCTTTTCTGATACACAGAATGTAATTTATTATCAATCGATAACGCAGAGATTCGTATTCACACTGAATTTCAAATGCAGACATGTCAGCATTTTTCATTCAGTGATCATAAAATAAATCTGAAAATTGCCTAGAAGAGAAAAAGAATAATAAATTGCAATGACATAATTCTTTCAAGAAAAATGGAAGTGATACCTTCTATTTAAAATATTCAGAGAAAAAATCGCGAAACAAAAGTATTGTTTTCTTCAAGCAATTATTTTGAATTATGTGAATGTATTTTTTATTATGGTGGATTTCCTGATCACTTTCCTCTATCCTGATCTAGATGTGATGATAAAGTGTGGCTGATCTAGAGCGAACTTCTAAGATACAATTTATAGGTAGGACGGTGAGTTATAAGAGTCAGAAATGAAGTATTACAGCACGCGAGGTGGCATGTTGGGTGGTCATAAGCATTATCCACGTTAATGGATGTTCGCTTCTGAATAACCTAAGTTCTCTTAATCTCCCCGGCATTAAAAACCTTCGCGAGATGTATGACCGAGCATCAAAATTCCAACCACAATATAGCGCCTCTTCATAAAAATCAAGTTGTAAAGTGCAAGCCAATGGTGCAAATTTTTACCCATAAAGTTTATGAAAACTTTTGGCGCAAAGTAATAGCATCTTAAAATAATATCTCGTGACTTATTGGTGAAACATTAAAAATAAAATAAGGAAGAAACCAGTAATCATAAGAATGAAGGAACTAGCAATCAAGAATAAAATGAAAAAGAAAATAAGTCAGTCTGATGAGTCAAGGCCCTCAAGCAATATTGTATCGAAGAAATCCAATAAAACATCCGCTGGTAGAAAAAGTGCACTATACTGATTATTTACGAAGAGGTCAAAGAGAAAACAGTAGCAATATTAAATTCCAGTGATTTGAAGCAGATGATGTAATTTGATGCTCACTTTCCGATAGGAAGGAACTACAGTTTTGAAGACATTTATGATAAATTTCTGGGTGATAAACTAGAGATAATTTAAAATTGGACGGTTGCCCAGTTGCTTCGTTTGAACTGAGATTGAAAAACCGTTACAAACTGAAAGGTACAGAAGAGACTAGATTATGCGAAAACCCAGCTCTTTGCGTGTCTCCAGAAATGCTGTTACAAAGTAGTTGCTCAAAGTTATGATCTCGTACTTTCCGATATGACCGATTTATACTGTTTACGACCACCCTATCTATAGAAAGATGCTGAAGTGATATGCAAAAATTTTTAAGAAAGTTTCGATATCTTCGAAATGACTACAGCATAAGCTATAATCTTTATTATATATTTTTGGGGCCTCAAACGAAATCTGATGGTGAATTATTTTAATCAAGGGTAACTTGACTGTAACTGTAACTTGGCTATCCTTTCTTGAAGATTGGAATATAACATGAGAACGGTTTCTCTTCGTTACTTCCGCTTTTTTTCTCATCTAGATCCAGAATTTATTTATTTTTTTCATCGACAGGCTCTCGAGGTGGGTTCGCTCGAAGGCATTAGGAATCGTAAACACGTAGAGGCAGATCTTTTCCTGGATTGGTTTTCGCGAAATTTTATACTTCGAAGTCTGCCTTTCCCGTGGGGTGCTTCCGGGAGTACACGTTCAAGGGAGTGCAGTAGTATAGTCACCCGCCCGAAACGAGAGTTGGTTCCAAGATTCAAGCTCCACATCCCAAAAAGTGGGGATGTAAAAACCATAAAAAAGGGATACAAGTGGAAGAGTTCAATAATATAGTTTGTACTCTATAGTGAAAAACTAATTGCGTCTCCGCGGGACTCGAATTACCATCTTAAACGAAACGAAATAAGGGAATTTTGTTTTAAATTCGTGACTCGTACACTCATGCTTTAAGGAAAAAAATGAAACCGTCCATTCCACACGTTATTTCCGGACTTCTGCAAAACTCGTTGATATACTTTTTTGGGGTGCAGAATTTTCCTTTCAAGTCTTTAAAAGGTAACTTGACAAAACGTGCTTAGAAATTATTATTACAATAAAAAGGTATAATACAGCTTGTAATATATATATCTCAACGACCTGTTTTCATATTTGCGAATCGGAAAAGAAAATTGTATCTCTATATTTACTCGCCTCTTCAGAAAGCAAAATCTCTAGACAAACAAATTGCATATTGCATTCAATATCTGGTAAATGTTTGCTAAAGGATTATTATTTATCTACTTTTAATTTTCTATAGTATAAATTGGATATTTAAGTGAAATGAATAATAATTGAAAAGCATTTTACTGTGTATATTTGAGATAAATATATCCCTGATTATCCTGATAGAATTTCCGATTCTATCAAGAGCCATGTAACCTTGCCACCAGCACGAACTACCCATAGAAATTTAATCAATCTGAGATCTCTGAAATTCGAACATGTTACGGAAGTGTATCGTGCATTTAATTCAGCATCCGTTACATTTTCCATTAATGGATCAAAGTTCGATTAGCAATTCAGATGAATTATAAATATATCGAGTAAAATTTACAGTATAAGGCCGAATTCATACCGGAATTCAAAATCTATATTAAATATTGTTTATTAAAGGCACATTATTAAAAACTCGAATTATTGTATAACCTCTAGTATGTAGGAATTTTTTGAAATTATTTCGTAACTGAATATTCAATAATTACAAATCCAATGCAGTGTGATTGAAAATTCAGGTGGATATATCCACAGCAGATTGTAAGCATCCATATCGTGTATACATATATATGATATACGCATTCTTAATTATTGTACATCAGCATTCAAAACGAATATTCAGAATATTCATATTGATTATCAACTATTCCCAATTCGAGAGACAACCAAATTTTCAGCTCGAATACCATTATGGATTACGTGTTTCTTTTTTGTTTAAATATGCACTAAAGTTTACTTTGGACTATTTAATTTCTGAATAGTAAATATTGAACACCTACTTTGGTACAGTCAATTTTCCTTGCCAGTCTTATTTCTAGATATCTTTTGACATTTTTAAATCTATAAATAGTAACTATGAGAATATGACACTTAACAAACAAAGTGTGCTTAAATTAGAAGTTTTTTCGCACCTGACACAAAAATTAGCATATGAAATATGCTTGATATAACGATTCCTTCATTTCTTGAATTGAGTTTCTTTAAAACACTCCTTATGAAAGCTCAAAGTCACCATATTTTAAAAAATTGGCTATAAGAGTTTTTTGAAAATAAAAAAATGACCAAAAGTTGAAAAAGTTGCTTGTTGAGAAGCTTAACAGGGATTTGTTGGAAGAGGAAGTATGACTGTTTCGCTAACCTCTGTCACCTTTGCATTATTTATTACTCGCACACCCTCTGTTGGTGTTAGTGTCCGGCATTGTTTCGTTACCGTTCAGCTTAGCCTTTCGACGTCCGGTCGAAAATCGATTGCGAAAGGCTAAAAATGGATTTTCACTAGCAGAATGCTTATCAAAGTTGAAACCTAATATGTATTGGCATATAATCACAAACTAAAATTAGTCAACAAAATTCTTAACAAACAAAAATTGTTTATTGTTCGTTTACATGTTAAGAATTGGAAACTGAAACCTTACAATTTTTAAAATCTATAAATCCACCAAAAAATCGTATATAGAAGACCCAAAAAATCTCTATCACGAAATATTTACGGAATAACGTATTGTTTCTATTTGAGTCGCGTTTCACACACCTGCTTTTTCTCCTATTCGGTTGCGAAACTGAATTCCGTCCTATCAAGGATATTCAATATCAATTCGTGTTTGAAATCCGGGATTTTTAAATCTTGAAGTTCCTTTCATATCAATTTCATAAAACGTTTACAGCATTATTTTCTCTTTTATTGTCAAATTAAATTAAATTTTCTCAGACGGACGATTAAATATTTTCAGACGCTTGTAATTTATACTACTTCTGTGAATCACACCCATTTTTATGTGCGTAAATTTGACCTGTATTTCAGATAATCTGAATTTTAAATGGAGCCCAGATAATCAGTATTCAGTATTAATTATTTTTTGCTCCAAGAATTATCATAATTGAATAGAAACTGTTATGACTAGGCTTTCATTTATTGACGAAAAAGCGCGCGAAAAATATAAGAATTTTTACCTTGTTATCTTTTATTTACTTGAAAAACAATGCCACGGACCAAATACTGCAAAATATTTTATTAAAGAAATTGTTTTAAAATTCATTATTAAAAAATTGTAGTAGTTTTAAAATGTGTCTTTTATGTTTTATACGACTCTATATTATTGAAAGCTACAACATGGCTTGAACAGGAAGTCGACAATTTCACTCTATTTAAATAAATGATATTCTCCATTACTATAAGCCCTCTTTTCTCATGGTACAACTTTTCGCTAAGTGACTCAATTATCTATTTACATGGCTACACAGAGTCTCTTGCAGATTAACAAGGGGCTAATGAGTTAGTTGAGCGATTCGAATGAAGAAGAAATGTTAGATAAAACTGTGCTTTATAACAAAAATATTTTAACTAAATAAATACTCTAGATTACCGAATTATAAATGTAGAACACAATTTGACTATTCCACTGGAAACGGTCAATTATGTGATTTTCCCTAATTACAAAATTTCATTCAAATTAACTTTAAAGGGAGGAATTTCGATTTAATATAAGTATAATATCGCGGTTCAAACTTGATTAACAGTAAAAGTGAAAACAATCAACGCTCGAAACTCGTGAAGTGCGTAAACCGTCATCTTGGCATTCAAGACGTCAATCGCACTGACATCAACGTCGTTTTACGACCGCAATTCACCTCAGTTCCGTAAGTTTGGCTCCCTGGCTTCCATTAAACCTTCGGCAAACCTGGGAGTTTACCTTGGGTACTCGTCAAACTATCTTCATCCATTCTACGCTCAACTTCTCTCATTCCATTTCTATCTCATCCTCTCAAATTGAGGAAGAATACATTTTTCGATGAAAGAGGTAAAAACTTTGAAAATTATACCCCAGAAAGTTTCACAGCTCGTTTGTACATTCTTGATGAAGTCGCTTTCAAATTATAAAAAAACATGAAATCATATTTAATTATAACCATAAAAACTCGTATTAACCATATCGAAAAATTTAGAGACTTTATAATATTAAGAATGACAATACTGTTTTCAGTTGATTAGATAATGAATAATGATGCTGTGAAAATATATCACCCTAAAATCTAATATCAACGTCAAAAGCGTAGAGTGAAAGACCGAATCAGGGAGTTGAGGGTGCCGATGTTTTTCTGCTTCGTTAACTTTGCTGAATTCTAACAGAGGGTGGCACAAGCTGACCAATGAAATAGGGAGAAACCAACCACCCGATGCAGAGTAAACTGCTTTGAAACCTATTGAGGTATGGGAGAAAACGCCACACATATGTGTTTGTACGGTGGATGATTGGTGAAGTGGAGATGAAAGTAAACCTTTAGGAAAAGAGGCTACCCAACTATATACTAAAAAGGGTCCAAATTCTAAAACTACATTTGGAACCAACTCCTTCGGCCAATTTCGAGTGTACGTGAAATTCAGAAATTCAAGAAGGATTTCTTCCAAAAAATAAAAAATTTCAGATTGGTGTCATTAAAAATAAAGTCTCCAATTTATGAGTCAGAAATTCCGCTATTAGAATTACTCAAATTGAAAAAAGAGAAGCAAAAATGCATCTGCTGACCCACCTGTCACAGAAAATAAAAATATGTTACAATAATTTCATTATTTGAAATATTATCCTCTTAAACTAATAGCTACAAGGATACTGCCAATAAATATTTCCAACAGAGGCTGAAGTACTAAATCCGTCACTGGCAAACACCCCAGATAAAATATCGGATTCTTTTACCCGGGAGCGAAAAGATGTAAGAGTGGAAGAAAGTAAGAAAAAGGTGAGAAAGGGAGTATCAGGAAATTAAAACCAAGAGGAAAAATAAGTACCTATTACAGGAAATAACGAAAAATTCCACCTCGTGCAAGAAGAAAAATCCTTTCCATTCCTGAAACTCTCCTGCTATTAGTACACCGGTATTTTATTCTCAAAGGCTATTACAAAACAAATGGAGTTTGTATATCCAATACCAACGGAAAAAGCTTAACTAGAATTTAACTCACGTTTTCAGGAATTACAATTCACACCTGTATATTTTAAAGTATTTTTATAAAATTTTACACAATGATATTAAGATATTTCTAAAAAAGTATCTTTTATTTGCTGCAAATACCAGACCAAACGATGAAATTATTTGGTGACAAAAGACCATAAAGAGTATTTCATCCACCTTGAAAAAAATAGAGAGAAGATTAGAGAGATACAGATACAAGTATCATCCACTGGTACGTAGGGTGAAGAAACGAGAGAGGGAAAAATACATACGTGTAGTTCTTCATACGTATAACCGAGTCCGTGTAACGGATACGTTGGCTTGGTTGAATAGAGCAGGTAATAATGCCAACGGCAACTACAACGAAGAGATCGGCATTCCCCGAGAAACGTACAAGTGCGTCCCCTCCGCACATTCCTGGATACTATCCTCCTCTGCACAACGAACTTTTATGTTCATACTTATATCCAAGCTGAACCAAGAACTTCAGAAGAATGAGAATTTATGTTTCAAAACCGGCAAAACCTCATAGAAAGAGAATTATGACTTGTAGCACAAAACTACATCTGTAGACAGGGACACTTTGTTTTGATTGATTCTCAATATAACAAGTTGAAATTTTTCTCAAAACTGATTGTACATTTTTTTCTTTGATTAGATAAAGCAGAGATACAGAGATAGAGATTCATGTTCTTTACCTAAACTGAACTGTTGAACGGATTTACCTTAATAACACGCATGTTTCCATAATAACGTGCTCGTTTCCCTAACAAGATGCTTATATTTATAACAACATGTACTTGTCTCCAACTTGTATACTTGCTTGAAGTGGAACGGAACTAAAGATCTGAATTTGTTCACACTTTGACATTTATACTATCCAGCATGAATTAGAACCAGTTTCCATTAAGATCTTAATAGCAGAAGATGCTGCCAATTGTTTCTTAACTTTATGGCAAAATTGGTGTTGGAAGGAACATCCGCAACTTGTCGTAACTACGAATGGAAGCAGCAACAATAGAGCGACATCGAATCAACGTCAGCGTATTTTCCAGAAAGAATATATAAAGAGGAACATTATCTGCTCAAATGAATCCAACATAATAATACGGATGTTCTGCCATAGGTATTCCACCGTTTAATAGTCTTTTTCTTTACTTATTTAGTTTACTTATTCAGTTAGATTTCAAAGTTATATCTTGAATTCTCAAGCATTACTTCTAGTGTTAATCACTCAAAAATACTATTCATTAAATCAACACTTAACATCTAGCAATCTTGCCTCGATCTCTAATACCCAAGAAACATAATAATCTTATCTTACTCTAGCAGAAACTGCATCGATGCAAGGGCAATCTATAACTCGTTCTTATCTACAATGTGACAGTCTGTACGAGGGCTGCACTGAATAGCTTGCCACGAATCGTTTATAGCACACTTCAGCCCTGTTCATACACCGAAATTGGTCTAGGAACAGATCCTTATCATCATTAATGAAATTGGGTTTTTGAGATTGAAATACATATTCCAAACTAATAAAGAAGTAAACACTTAAAAATAATAATCTACTGCTAAGATTTCCCAATATAAATCACAAATCCAGATTTTTAAACGATCTTCATTAATTGAGATTTTTCGCCATCTTGTCAAATTACCCTCCTTAATTTTAAACTTTACGGCCAAAGACCTGAATCTTATTTCCGCAGAGAAGAGGGAGAGTCTCGTGAGTCAAGTTACTTCCTCATGTTCCAATTAACCCAAAAGCTCAGTCGGCGTTTTGCTTCGTCAGCTCGTCTGGCGCTGATCCCTACGATCATATCGATTGTGTAGATCCATGTCGTTTAATCGAGCACTCATATACGCGAGAGATCCTCATATGTACGAGAAACCCACGAGTTAAGAACACATGCAGAAATATACTATATATGTGAGGTCGAGGCGAAATGCACATGTGGATGCCCATACCACAAGAAGCAGCAATTTCACGTCAACACTACGAGCGCACAGCAATTTTCAAAATGAAAGTCAGCGTGCTTTCTGCTTAATCGTCTTTTTGCCTCTTTTGCAAATTTTCTTCTCTTTCTTTAGAGCATTTCGCTTCCCTATTCAGGACGCCATTCTATAATAATCCAAAGATTACCTTTCGAAGGTATTAAAGATTACCTTCCAAATTGATTGAAAACTTAATATATTACAGGGAAGAAAGCTGTATAAAGCATTTTAATCAAACTTCCTTGAACTTTCATGAATCATAAAAGGGTAAAACGAGGAAAAAGTGTACAATAAAGAGCAGGAATAAATATAAGCCGTAATCTAGCACGTGACTCGTCTCACCAAATCGTAGCCATATTCCAAGGCAAATGAGAGATGCATAATCCACAGTTTCGCGAGCCTCAGCGAGCTGGTAATGAAGCGTTTTAAATGCAGCCTTAAATCAGCAGAAAAGTGTGCGAGCCCTCCACTATAGCTTTCCTAAAAAAGAGGGTGATGGAACTCTACGTTTCGCGATTACTCTCCAGCCCACACAATATCTCTATTGTGTCCATTACAGTATGGATATATGTTACTCGTAAAACTCTACATGTATCTCATCGTTCGGATATTTAGAGTGGCGGTGGGAAAACGAAATGGGTAACACATAGCTGCGCAAAAATAATAGAGGTGCCATTCAATTTAATCCCTTAACATGCAATTCCACTTTATCCGTTTAGGAAAGATGGAACGAAAATGGAAAGCGAGGGTAAGGATTTTATCAAGATTGTAAAGTAATATGACGTGGTTAGAGAGAATGGCAGAGAAATATATAGTTTTCAGACAATATGAATAGTGGAGTTTGCAATACAGGATGTAAAACAATATGATGGTGCATATACAATATATAGTAGAGAGTATAAAGTTTATGAGATTAATGCTGAATTTTCTACGTACAAAGTGTTCAACTAAAAGCTTTCTTCTGCATTGTTGAAAACGTTATAAAATGTAACCTTCGGACCATATTCCCACAGTCAATCTGAAGATACCGTTTTTGGTGCAACGGTATTCAATTAATACCAAAATCTTTATCAATATGAAGAAACAAACGACTGTTACATTCTTGGGTCATTTTGTTGCAGATCAAATGGATATCTTCAGACTTAGTGTGACTATATCCTTTTAATTATGATAAATACTTTTTTGCAACAGTGGGAAAAATCAACAATTTAAAATCAGTGGCGTACATTTTCAGATTGAAAATGTTACGCAGTAAGTGATTATGCTTTCATCGTCAACACCAGTCGGGAGACATTATGCTAATAGGATTCAGTATTCATCGCTATGTTTCTCCTTGAAATTTCCATAGCGGAAACAGCGGAAGTACACTCACACCCACGAAATTTAGTCTCTTCTTTTAATTTCTCTTAAGAATTTTAGAATCCACGAGTATAATACAAATATCTCTCGTTAAATCTCTGCTAATCATAAAGAAAGTTTCATTAGAAGTAATGCTCTTCGTAAAATGCAGACTTTAACCCCCAATATTTTCCTCGCTGTAATAAGTACTGTAATTTTTATAACGATACACAATACTTTTTTACGGCGACATTAATGCTTGAGAGCCGTCTGCACTATTAACGTGGTAGTTTTTGTTGTAAAAATTTCATCACGTAACTTAATATAGAAAAAAAAACAAGATTCGATTTACAAGGGATGGTTGCAACGACCCGCAATGAACCGCGTAAGGAAAAAAATGTAATTGGGGCAACTGCAGTGTGATTGAATTATGAGAACTGCTGTTAAATCTGTGCGCAACATAGTGTATATATATGTATATATGTGTATGTGTGTGTGTGAGTTATGCATAACTCTCTGCTATTATCACCTCTAGCGGATGCGGTTTACGAGGTCACCCTAGCAAAAAATTCGTTTTATAAAACATATAACAGCCGGGACGAAGCACGCTTTATAAAGGCTTTTAGGAGCCGGATTTGTCTATTCAGCACACGGCGCTATTAAATAAGCTTCTTTGTGCTTTAAACATCATCACATTAACTTTCAATCGGGGCAACTTGTTTGTAAAACACAACAACACAACGCATTTTTGAAAGACATTTATTGCATGAATGAAACTATCTTATGCACTGTGCGTTTGATGAAAGTTATCATTGTAAACAAGATTGTGCAATCAATTTTGCAGTTATATTTCCCAGGATATGTTTTCCAAAGTCAAAAGAACACGTGCCAGAACAATGACAGAAATTAACCTGCTTTTCTCCGAAACGGGCGATTCGTGCTGTTCCGGAGAGATGTTCTACTCCCCAATAATTCACGACACTCTCCAGCCCTGTGGCGGTTTGGAATGAGAACGCGAAACCACCAACTCCACAGGGCGAATCCCACACAAACCGAGACTAGGTTACATATATATGTATCTCATGAAATTAGAGGTTGTATGACTGTATGAACAGTATATACATAGCTATGCACATGCGAGCATAGAGGCCGTCTACCATAGTCGTTTAGGTCAGGACAAACCTGTACCTGACATTTCTGAGTGGAAGGTAGGTGAATCGGTAATGTAGCGATCTCTTCATTTCCGCCTGCCCGCCCACCGATTTAATGTACTTCACTCGATTTCCGGTACCACATCAAGAAATCCAATCATCTTCACGCCTGCACCCGTAACTCGCGACCTGTTTATGAAATGGCTTTTCCACATTTCTGTAGTAGATTTCAACTCATAGATTAGGCCAAATCAAAATAAGTTGAGTATAAGAGTTTTAATTTTGTGATTCTATACATTTTGACGATATTCACTATTTTAATATTTCTACTGGTAAGCGAAAAACGAATTATATCAAGAATTCAATAAGAAGAATCTGATTGAAGCGTTTCTGTCATCCGTGGATGGAATGGAATGATATTATTTCCTCTCAGCTTGGAAACGAAGATCGCTCGTTTCCTTCTGCCAATATGAAGAATCCAATCGACTCCGTCGGTTTCCTGCACCTCCAACGGGCAGCGTTGATGTCGTATATATCTCCTCATTTATTATCCCATCATAGCCGAAGTTTCCCATAATTCTCTGAGTTTCATATGAAATTCATGGAAAGCCCACCCTTACGTCAAACTTCCATCTACAGTCTATCCACTCAAAACTTCAGGTGCATGTTTATGCCCTAGGGTTTATGATCTCCAATTTCAGGCAGGTGTGCCGTTCGTATCGAGAAATAAGTTTTATAGGATTCCATAAAATCCCCCACTTCGATTTATTGAGTTCTAATACTGGACATTACTCGAGCTAAACTCTTTCCAATTAGGAAACCTTTCGGGGAACATCTTATAAGAACATGTCACATGATTTTACTTTCCTTTTCATCACTTCCCTTTTATTATTAAAGTAAAGGTGACATTTCAGGAATCTGAAAGATCTCAAGAGATCAATAAAAACATAAAAAGAAGAAACTAGAGATAAAGAAATCTGGATTATGGACATTAACTTTAAGAGGATGGTTTATCCGACATCGGAAGTTGATAAAAGCATTTATAGAATATCAAACACGTTTCGAGTTTATCACCTCTCCAGATTTCCAGGGCTCTCTCGAAATTATGCAAATTAAGGCTCAAGCATTAGTAAAGGCAGAAGGGAAATTGGATGATGAGAAATTAATTTTGAGATCCACTCTCTAATGATAATGTATTAATAATTCTATATTAACTTGCAAATTATTCAACATAACAAATCAATAACTGCTTTCAAAAGCAAAGACCTTATTCTTGTGTTATCTTTTATTTATCACCAGAGTTCAGTTAGTCAAAAATAACAGACTATTATCCTCTAATGATGTTCAATCATGCAGAAATTATTATTTAAGAGAATGTATAATTGTGATCTAATTAAAAGCAAAATAACCTGCTTGCTATTAATGCTGATAAAAAAAAGCTTTATTGCTTGAGTGTGCTATTTATTACTCCTAAGAATAGCAATTAGTAATATTCAATACTGTCACTCTTAATGAGAAAATTGCACGAATTTCTTACTTTCATTTAAAATTAATAAATTACAAATTTTCCTTAATAATCTTGCTCGTTTCATACAAAACAATGTTTTTCCTGAATTGACTGCAAAATAAAACTTTTCTGACAAAGAAAATTAATCAACTGTAAGTTGAAATGAATTCAACGGAAAAAAAAAGAATTTTAATCATTTCTCAAAGCAATAATAGTCGCTTTGAAGTGGAGAACAGACTCTTTATGTATCATCACATGCGCAAGCCTCGGGATATTGCCTTATTCAACGAACATTGAATGCAACGTTATATACTCTGCAAAGAGGCTTCATTGCTCTTCTTGTTCAGCACAAAAAAAGAGTATTTGTTACACATAACATCGGCTGTTCCTGTTGCACGTGGCAGTATTTTCTGAGCAAACAAAAGCCGACTTAAAGGCACATGATTGCTCTCTCTGTTTGTGCTAAATGAAAACTGGAGTTGCCAGTGAAGAATAAGTTCGCAACGTAGACAAAAGAGACAAGGAAAACAGTCATTTGTTTATAAACCCATTTCAATTAAGATTTCAAATTTCGCAAAGCTTTTCTTTGATGAGGGTATCGGAAAATGTTTAGCTAATTGCCTAGTAATTGAATAACATTTTATTAGGATTTTATCAACATTTGAGAAGTAGATCTATTTGATATGCAGAACTAATGAAAAGCGGGAAGAAGAGCTACAAACTACAAAGCTTGACATAAATATTCAATGAGCATGATTTTCTTCTACTGCTCGAGAACATCTAGCCTTTAACTCATCTTGCACATCGCTAAGCAAAGAGGGTTCAGTACAGCGTGAAAGATTGCGACACTCTGTGCATTTCAAGTGGCAACTGGCTACTTTTGCGAGAAATTCGATTTCGATAAAAGTCGACGTGCACAGCGACGCAAATAAATGTCACCCTTTTTAGCCCTTCAACTAGGGAAGCAGAAAACTTGCAACGTAAGTGATTCTACAGAAATCTTTTATGATATGGATTTGACAGAAGGTAAAAACGCAACAGGATAAATATCAAGGTGTCTACTCAACTTCCTGAAAAAAATTCTGACATAAAATTGTTCATATTACGGAACCATGCAAGTATTTCGCATTTTTTAAAACTACTGACACGGAATAGGTACACAATTTTGCGAGTTTCTTATAAATACCTTTTTTCGAGTCCTTGTAAATATCTAAATGTTTACACCCAGAAAAATATTTGGTTGAATGAACAAAATTTTGGTTAATTCAACCCTAGAATGTGGTTATTATATGGACAACAAAATATTTGGTTGACGCAAGAAAATATTTTGGTTACTATAATTTGGTAGATTATATCATATCTTTTGGTTGATACAAGCAAATATTTTGGTTTTCCTCAGTAAAACTTTCGGTTAATCCAATAAAATATTTTGCTCGATCCAAGAGAATATTTTAGTTAATTCAAATAAGAGTTTTTGCTGGTCTAAGGAAAGAGTTTGCTTCATTTAACCCAAACTTGTAGTTCATCTAACCATAAACGATCCAGCATAATGTACATTGTAAGTGGCTTACCCTGGAATTGTGTCATCTTGTGCGAATTATTTAGTAGTTTAGTAAACTAATAAATATCACATGAATAGAAAATTCCACAGCAAACTATTTGCAATGTAAATTTTGCCATTTATTTTGTTTATTTGATTGAAAAAAATCGTTTTTTTTTTAAATCAAAAACCTAATCACACAATCGTAGGCACACAAAAATATTTAATTAGTAATCTTACGTACTTTTCACATAATCACTTAATACCAATCGATTCTGTTTCCGCACTTATTTTGATAAGGTTCACCGAGATGCAAACATTTTTATGTTTTTTTTCGCGACGCTACGAACTCTCGAACGCGGACTGTCACGTTGAATTGATGTACGCAACCGTACCAAGTTCGAAGGCGTCTATCACTTTTAAGATGCTTTCAACAAAATATTTTGGTTGAATCAACCAAATTTTTTTTCATTCTAGTAAACTGCTCTCTTAGATTATTTGGTAGATCCAACCAAAAGATCTTGTTAAATCACTAAAATATTTTCTAAAATCAACAAAATGATTCAACCAAAAACTTTTATTAACCAAACGAATTTGGTCAACTGAACGAAAATTTTGTTCATTTAACCAAAATATTTCCTGGAATCAACCAAATGCCGCCAACAAAACGATTTTGTTGAATGAAGAAAATTTTTTTCTGGTTGTACGAATAGTACTATCCATATGTAAAATTAAAAAAACTGTTGTTTAATTTGTCAAAATAACTTTATCAAAAGATTAGTAATTACGTAATGGTACAAGTTTCCAGGAATTTCATAATTATGTTTCATTCAGAAATCTTTAACAAATTAAATTATAAGACATTCTTAAATATTTTATCGCCATCGAATAATTCAATAAAAAATAATACTTGAAACATAATCATTCATTTCTGGAATTTGTTCCTGAAGTCCATGAATTTAAATAATATTTCAAGTACACTTTTATTTTATCTTATACCAAAATTCTGTGCATATTTCACATCGTAATATTTTGAATTAAATATATTTTTTGAAGTAAAATTAATGCAGGTAATATATTAATTTCAATATAAAACGCTTCAAATTCCAAGCATTTCAACTCAAGATATTGCATTTTTAACAAGATAGATGAGTTTTTAACCAAATACTTGAATTTTCAACCAAAAAGACGAGTATTCAACAAAATAGTTAAATTATCAACTAAAAAATATCAATTTTTATCCAAATAGTTGAATTTTCAAATAAAAAGGATCAAATTTCCACTCAAAAATTCAATAGTTAAATTTTCATTGACAAAAATTTATTTAGAAAAAATAAACGAATTTTCAACAAAATAGTTGAATTTTTAACTAAATCAAAAAAAAAATGGAGTTCTGATACAAGACCTCAACTTTCAACCAAGAAGTTGAATTTTCAACCAAAAAATATGAATTTTTAACAAAAAATGTAATAGCAAAAATATTAGTTTTCTACCAAAAAGGACGAATTTTCAACAGAAAGTAGAACACATTAAATCTGAACATCGACGAAATATCGTTTTGTTAAAAGTTAAAATAGTTCCAAAAATGTAATTATGAAATAAAAAAGTATCGACATTTCTAAATCTAAAACAGCTGTATCTTCACTTTTCAAAGAAGAAAGTACCTTACGTACCCTTTAGTAGAGTTCAGAGGCAAAAGCTCTTTTACTGACAGATTGGGTGAGAGAAAAAGCTGCACCTCGACAAAGACCACTCGAACAACTATTGAATTCTTTTCACGTCTTTGTTCTTTCAGCAGAGGAGAAATGCAAAAGTGGGCACTTTCAATTGATCAAAAACATGCATATTGTGAGGCACTTGCTTTCTACATCGGATCTTGTATAAATAGAGTATGCTAAAGTTTAAATCTTTGATGAAATAATGAAATCAGGGTGACTACTCCAACTTCCATACCAAATTCCAGGCTATTTCCCGATTGACCTTTAAGCGTTTAGAATAATAATGATTAAAAACCGATTGCTTTAACGTTTACATTTTGAATATAGGTAAATCTTTCAGAACTCCAAGGTAAAATATATAATGTAAATTATTGTAAAAGTGATTTAAAAACAGGGAAAATAGTGTGATTTTGAAAGAAAATAGTGAAATAATAGGGGCATAAATTCTTTTAAATAATATTAATGTCGGTACTTTATTCCTAAGATTTCAAGTCGAAATATTTTGCATTTTCAACAAAAAAGTTGCACTTAAAACCAAATAATTGAACTTTCAAGCAAAATAGACCAATTTTCAGCAACAAGTTTGGATTTTTAACCAAGTAGTTGAATTGTCAATCTACAGTGATGAATCTTCAAACAAATGATCAAATTTTCAAATAAAAAGGATTAAACTTCAACCAAAAACAGTTGCATTTTCAGCCAAGAAAGATGACTTTTCAATCTAAAAGGATGCATTTTCTACCAAAATGATGAATTTTCAATTCAAAAGGATAAATTTTATATCCAAAAAGACGAATTTTCAACAAAACAGTTGAATTTTCACCAAAAAATATGACTTCGAGAAATTGTTGAATTTTCAACAAAATAATTGAATTTTCAACCAAATAGTAGAATTTTTAACCAGAAGTGATCAATTCTGGATCAAAAATATAATAGTAGACTTCTGGATTAAAAAGAATTAACTTTCAATCATAAAAGATGAATTTTCAACTAAATATGAATTTTCATTCCAAAATGATGAACTTTCAATCCAAAAGAATAAATTTTCTATCCAAAAAGAAGAATGTTCAACAAAACAGTTGAATTTTCGACAAAAAAATATGACTTTTAAAGAAAATAGTTGAATTTTCGAACAAACGAAATGAATTCTGAACCAAAAATATAATAGTAGGCTTTTTACTATTATTTCAGTTCTCAATTAAACGAAAAAAAAAGGGGGGAAAAGGGAAATTTTCTAGAAAACAGGGGAGAAAAAGAGGAATTCTTTGAAACAGGGGAGAAGAGTGCAAAGTGTGTGTAATATAAACCGCATAGTCCGGCGGATAAGATAACCAATAATGCATTTCGTATCACAAAGGGATGCATTTTTTATGTACGTGGCACCCCAAGGAATCTTTTTATGGTGGAAGGCCATCGAGATAATGGACTTATTTACTAGGCACTATTTTAAAAAGTGATGTCACCTTACGTTATATTTGTGGTTGATTCTTAACCAATCTATTCAGATTACTATATTTTCCAAATAGGAAAAGAAGTAATCCAAAAAATCAAACATTTCTAAAATTTCTAATATTCAAAAACACTCTTTTGGTGCTTCCATGCTAAACTCTCCAATCTCGGGTTAGCCGTCTAAACTCTCCAATCTCGTTTTGTGTTGGCACCTAACCCCGCTACACGAACATGGTACTACGGGCTAACACAAAACGAGATTGGAGAATTTAGACTGCTAACCCCAGATTGGAAAGTACAGTATGGAGGTAACGCTTTGTACAATATTTAAATAAAAATAAATTTCTTTCGGCAAATTGAAATAAAAAATCGGTTGGCCGCAATTAACATAGCTCTCGAAAATATTCATAAGCAAACCCCTGCATACTGAAACGAATCTTGAGTTTAGTGTCTCTATTTAAAAATTAATTTAAAATCAAAATGAAATCTGCTTTTTTATGAATAATTTTATGCGCCGAAATCAGAGCATGAAAAAAATCACAAATCAAATTTATATTTCTAAACTACCTCCTTTTCGGCTCATTAGAGCCATAACAAAAGAAACAAGAGGGAGAGAAAGGAAAGAGTCAACCAAAACCAACCTTTCACTCTTTCCTTATTCTTTCTCTGTCTTTTTTATACTTCTAGGGACCAACATATTTTGAAGCCAATTTAGACCTCCTCATCACTACCGGTATGAATAATAGAAACTTATGCCAATTAAAACTAACAAAATAACTGAAAATAAAAAACCATATACATTTATACAAAATATGAGAATTGGTTTTCATATAAAAAATTATTTTTAATAGCAAGAACAGAAATTAATTTATCCAAGTAATAAACGTATTCTAAACTTTGTTATATCTCTAGAGGTCCCTTTTTAAATTAATAGCTTTGCTACTTTCTCTCTTTATAAATAACATCTCCATAAATTCTCTCTTTTTTATTTCTTTCATGATAAAGGAACTTAATACACATCGCCCCAATTAAAATCATGACCATGTGTGTGATTTCATGTTTTTAAAGGACTGATGTGAGTGATAACAAGGACTTTTGTGAAAGTTATTCTGATGTTCATCTCTCCTTAGTTAAAGTGCCCTGCGTTTTTGTCTTACCTAAACTGCATCACACTCTATGCATTTAATTTGCAAATAACACATTTTTGGTCCAGCTTTTTATGCCTATCCTTTCACTATTTAACAATCATACGAGGGGCTACTCACTAAGAAATTTGAGATTGCTGCGCGAGAAATTTCAAGAGAAGTGAATCTTGGAAATCTTTAGCTAAGCGTGGACAGAGGTGAGGTGGTGTGGAGCAGTCCGACATACGATCCTATGCGTAGAACGAACAGCCGACTGAATCCGAAAGTAGCCGAGTTTAGCCGAGTCTGTAGAATCCCACGTGAATTTTGATCGCGAACAGCGTCGGAAATCTCGGAACTCCCGGCAATCTCAACGAAATCTTCGAAATCTCTAGAAGAGTTAAATACAGATTGCCGCATTCACATTTTTAAGATTTCCAGATTTCATAATGACTAGCCCCTAGCAATCATATTACTCTTGAAAGGAACTCTAAATACAGTGTGTAAACTTAATTTTTCCCACACTGATTTCCAAATCTTCGAAATTTTTCAAGTACAAGGAACAACGATCGTGTTAAATGTATTATATTATTCAATTATTAAGTACCGCAAGTAAAATATATTTAAAAATACTTATTCGCAGGATAATGAAAATAACAGAAGAAAAGATATGGGAAGTCGAAAGTGGATTTATGCCAGGAAGATAATGCACGGATCAAATATTTAGCTTAAGACAGATCAGAGAAAAAGTTTTTTGTGCATTTGTTGACCTAGAAAAAGCGTCTGACAAGGTGGATAGAAGTAAACTTTGGGAAGTCTTGAAAGAGTACGGAGTCAATGGATGGCTCCTACAAGCAATAAAAGCAATATATGCTGGTAGCAAAGCTAGTGTAAGGGTTAATGGGAAACTAAGTGACTGCTTCGATATTATGCAAGTTGTTGGACAAGGATGCGTTATGTTCTCATGGCTATTTATCATATTTATGGACAAGTGTCTAAGAATGGCCCTCTTCGACGAAGGTATGGATCCCAAGACAATGAGGGTACGTGGGTTAGCTTTCGCAGATGATAAGGTTGTTATGGCAGAGTCAATCGAAGACTTTCAAAGAATGCTGAACAACTGAATACAAGCATGAAGAACATGGGCCTCAAAATTAACGCAAATAAAACAAAACTTATGGTGTCTCAAGGACAAGGTGAGAAAAAAATGTGCAACATTATCCTAAATAATGAGACAATAGAACAAGTTGATAAGTACGTATATCTTGGTAGCCTATTCACTAGTGACGGAAAGATAGATGGAGAACGATATGCGGGAAAACACTTATGGACACAGTAAATAATGAATTAATCCTCAAAGAATGTGGTGTAGAGCAGAAACTAGTTGACATGTGTGAAAGAAATTCTTTGAGATGGTTTGGGCATGTTGAGAGAATGAAAGATGATCGACTAACAAAGATGATCGACTAACGAAACAAGTGTATCGAGCGAGATAAACTAAATGCCCAGAGGCAGACCGCGGAAAGAATGCTTAGGATGTGTAAATGAGACCCTAATTCGAAGAGACATAAGAAGCCATAGAAGCACAAGAGCTTGCATGAAAAAATGCATGGACGTGAAGGAAACTAGATAGGTATGCCAGAACAGAAAAGTGTGGCAACAAATAGTTTATAGAAAGAGTGTTCTGATTATTATTTTTGCTTCTAATATCATTTATTCTATTATGGACATGTTTTTCAATAAAAGCAACGGGATAATGGTTGACAAAAAGAATTTGTTCACAAAATTCAATATTTTTTTCATGAAAAACTGGATGTGATAATTTAAGAGCCGATCTGTGATAATATATCGTTCATCGGCTTTTATTAAAGTCATCTCTAGAAAATTTAATCTCCCTTTAGTTTCAGTTTCAACAGTAAATTGTAATCTGGGTGTATATATTAAGTGTATTTAAGAGAGTATCAACATTCTTTCTATGTACATAAAGTGCCGAATCAGCCACATATCTTGCATAAAAATCAAGATTAAAGTCAATTCTTTCAAAAACTTAATTTTGCAAATCTTCCATAACTACTGCAGCTAAAATAGGAGACAAAACTGAGCCTATGGGAGTTCCAAATGCATATTTTATAGCGTCAAGAATTCGTTTTTAGCCATTTTTGTGTGAAATTTAATCAAATCCAATTGCTTTTTTATGACAATTCATTGAAAAAGATGGTTTAGCTGTCCCAGCTGGACGTTTAGCTGGATTTCGTCTTCTAAACAAATATAGCTGTGTTACCTAAATATCTAGCTGTTTTAGCTAAATGTTGCCATCTAGAAATTATCTAGATAAATTAGGTAGATAATTTCTAGATGGAAAAATGAGCTAAAACAGCTAGATATTTAGGTAACATAGCTATATTTCCTTAGAAGACGAAATCCAGCTACACTTCTAGCTGGGGCAGGTAAATAATTTTTTTCAGTGTTTCAACTCTTTGATAAGGAATGTTTGGAAACATGGCTATTACTTTTTTAAATTAAGATCGAAAAGATGAAAAGATTCACAATTAAAAAAACAGAATTCCAAACTATCTCACTTTTCGGCTCATTAAAGACAAAAATAACCAAATGAAAGAAGAGGGGGAAAAAGAGAAAAAGTCAACCAAAAACCAACCTCTCACTTTTTCCTTTCTCCGTCCTTTTTATACTACC
>JAABKJ010001186.1:0-31365 GCA_011634705.1 Andricus grossulariae | reverse complement strand
TCAGGGTACACGAGACTTTTGCTGGATCATCGTATTGAATCCGTCGCAGACTGGCCACCCATCTCACGGTTGTGAGATGTGGTTACAGCTGAAATTTTACCGCGATTTCGCTGGGAGCACGTGCAATTTTTAAGATTAGCACCTGCTCCCGACGAAATCCTGCGGTTGTCCTTATGACAAACTTTTGACTATATATATATATATACTTTTTCTGTATTTTTTATTTATTTTCGAAAATCAAAATTGAAATTGATTTTTCGAAGAAAAAAAAACATACTTGAAAAAATTCTTTCTGTTTCAAGTTATAGCTTTTTTTAAACTCTTTGAAATCATGTACAATGTAAAGTAGGCAGGAAATTTCACCAAAAAAATTTTCCGGTCCACTTTTTGTTCTCCATGATTTGAAAGAGTTTAAAAAAACCTTTTTTTAAAAAGAAAACAAATTGTTTTGAATATATATATTTTTTTTCAAGACATCAATTTTAATTTTGATTTTCAAAAAAGAAATAAAAAATACACAGGTGAAGAAACGCGTAAAAATTAAAACTTCAGGCCCCTGTATATTGACAACCGGTTAATAAATGGACTTGTGGTTTCGTGAATTAATATAGATCCACTAGGAATATACTTCAGCCATGTTTCAACCCGATCCAAAAAATAATAATTTTAGGTGGGTACACTTGACGTAATCTGCCCCATATGTAGCATATAGTATAATTACATTTAATACTGCGTGCCACGTGTTCCTTTTCAGAGTATATCATATATATTTTTGCGATATATGCTTATCAATATATATATAAGTCTTCAAGTATCTATCTCTTTTCATGTTACACCACTTATATGACTTTTTCCAAGATTGATTAAAAATTCTTGTTTGAAAGAGTGGGAAGTGTGTGTGATTTAGTCAACGAAATTAAATGATGTCCTAATCTACGATGTGTAATGAGTCACAATAATAATAATGTTAATAATCGTAATCATAATCATCATAATAATAGCTAATATTAGGTATATGTATCTTTCAGCTATAAGCTATTTTTAACGTTTTTAACTTATCATAAACCGGTATTTCTACACGGAGAAACTTTTGGTTGTAAAATTTGATATCATAATATTTATTCTTTTTTTTTACAAGAAGACAATAGCAAACCAGAATATAGCGTAACTATTTCAAGAATTACTATTGTGCATATTAAACTGTGAAGTTATTAAGTTTTATGGAATATAATAATAAATGATAAAATAATTGTACTCATACCAAAAGAAAGTTTCTATAATCACTAGAAAAAACTGTCAAGGTGGTCGCGGAATACTGAATCTCGAACCTCTTCACAACAGGATTATTCGGGGTACAGCTAATTCAGTCGCAAATGAAGAACATCTGTTCAAAATTGTCAGGAAATACGAAGACGTGGACAAAGGAGCGTTTCTGTGCAAAGCAGCGGAGGAGGCTGATCTGCTGTAACACTTGGCCTTGACTTCAAAATCAGGAGTAAACAAAATGCATTTTTTTTTTCAAATAAATACTCACTCCTAAGGGCCCGGGTCAAGAAAGCACAGGAGAAACACTTCCGCGAACAGCTCCTCGACAAGAGGATGCACGGCCTAACGTTTATTTTCCTCAAATCACTCGAATCAAAGTCGGGCAAGAAGGGTTCATTTTTGTATGTGAAGACAGTGTTATTTCTACTTCAGCATATCGTGGCCACATTTTGAGCCAAAACATTCCCGATGATAGCTGCAGAGCGTGTCATGCACACCCTGAGCAATTAGGGCAGTTACTATCCAAATCATGCGGGAACAAAGTACATCCAAAGGCACAGTGCGGCACTAAGAGTGCTTAAATACCATCTCTGTCACTCTTAAGGCATTAGCCCTGATACCGCTCTGCCAAACGCATCTAGGAAAATAGACTCAATTGTCGAAAATGAGAAGTGCCACATATACTGGAACCTTATATTCTCGACAATTGTTTCTGTTGCGCACTCGAGGTCGAGCATAGTTCTCTTTGACTTAAAAAAACAAACCATGTTCATTATCGAATTTTCGGCACCAGCCGACAAGAACATCACAGACAAGGAAACTGAAAAGAAAGAGAGGTATTACAAAGATCTTCTAAGGGTTGCGACGTCTATACCTGGAGTAATCTGTTAAACTAGTCCTTGAAGTGTTTGGTTTTGCCTGCCGGACGGAGATCGAGGTAGTTACATTTTATTTTCTTCAAAATTAAGAAACAAATATTCACAAAAAATTCAAATAATCAAGAATTGAATGTTTATTATAAAATCTCTCAGGGATTTTTCAAATACAGTTCGATGGTCAAAAAATTATCAGCAAACTATCGGACGATTTCTTTCCTATTTCGCAAAATGCCCACACATTCAAATTTTGACTTACAGTCTCGAAATATAGTACGTAGGTTACTTCCAAAATCCGACTCAGCAAGTTTAATCACTAGATCTGATTCTAAACAAGATTCTCAAATACCTGACCGATAACGATATAAAGTCTGCTAGAAAGGTGATTCTTTGCTTGTTGGTCGTGATCGATACCGATCAATGCCAAATTCCGTCCTCCAATTTCCCTTCAGGTGGGTTTTCGTTATTAAAGGTGCGTGGGCGTCCCCACAAAGTCAAAATACACGAGTTGCCAGTGTAAATCCAATCACATGAGAGTAATCGGGGATCCTCCTGGTGTCCTGTCGCTCCTTTGCCGTCTCGACCTTTGAACTTGACGTAAGCTCAGATATTCCAGGTACAAAAATTTATTTTTGAGGACCCCGGTTGCTTATCCTACAGAATCTCCCTTTGTAGATTCTCTCTCTCCCCCTCTATTTACAAGATTTCGAAACTAGTTTCTTTTTTCTCGTCATTTTACATTTTGAAAATATCACAATCTCCCGTTTATTCCTAAGTCTATCATTCTCGATTCGTCCTATATTCCTACCTTCTTTATAGTCACTGGAAGTTTTTACATTGACATAGGATTTCCTATATTGTCGTCTAGATATAATTAGTTTTTTAACAGAATCAGGATACTGATTCTTATTCTCGTTGGTAGTATTTTCTTAAGCTTTTTCTATTATATATCCCTTTAACTATCGACTCGTCATCAATTTCTGTCAACTCAAATGCATTCGTGTGAACCTCTGATTTTATTTTATAAGGACCGGAAAAGATATGCCAAAATTTATGTACTTCCTTTCTTTCAGCTTTTGATATATGAGGCACTTTCAACAATACTTGATCACATGGCCTTAAGATAACTCTGGAAATGTTATTTTGTTGTTTTCTTCTCAACTTTGGTTTTTTATTCATTCTCGATTTTGCATTCTTCAAAATTATCTTTCTCGGCACTTTTGATTCAGGTGGAAATTCTATTATTTTGCGTATCTCATTCTCTGGGGCACTGCCGAATTGGAGTTCATGTGGGGAATAACCAGAACTTTCATTTTCAGTAATGTTTGACCAATTCTGTATTCGTTCAACATAATTTGTCCAATTTGTATGGCGAGTGGAACAGTATGCTCTGAAAAATCTTCCTAATTCTCTCATAATTCTTTCCACAGGGTTTGATTGTGGATGTCTTATACTTGAGAAACCTACTTCCACTCCCCATTCTTTTAATGTTTCCTTCCGTTTTGATAAATTGAACTGGGTTCCATGATCTGATATAATTCTTCTTGGTTTCCAAATTTTTTTGAAATAGTGCCCAGTTATCTTCGCCAAGCAGGTTCTTTTATTTGCTTGATTGATTGGATATAACGTCACCAATTTGGAGAAAACATCTTTAAGTACAAATATGTGCTTTGTCCCTGACCTACTGGTTGGTGAAGGTCCATAAGAATCGACTGAAAGTAATTCATTTGGTTCATGGAGTAAAATAGGTTGAAACTCGCCTTCCATTGCTAAATTCAAATGTTTTTTTTCGCTGACCGAGATTACATGTCTTCAGTATATTTTTCACATCTTTTTTTAACCCTTTCCAATAAAAAATTTCCTCAATCTTTGTAATGGTTTTTTGCGTCCCACTATGACCAATCTGTTCGTGAATGTTATCAATTATTCAATTTTATTTTTTTTCTGCTATAATTACACGCCAACTTTTCTGATCTTTTGATATATGAAAGATGATTTTATTTTCCATCGTAAAATTTTCTACTGTTATGTTTTTGGATAGTTTATTGTAGATCTCCTTTTCGTATTTCCGCGATGTTTCTGATTATTTTAATCACAGGATCTTTAGAGTGTATTGCATTTACCGTCACATTAATATTTTCATATATCACCATCGAATCCTCAAGATCTTGATTTATATTTGCCACTATAAATTTGTTGTCATTAATATCCTTCATTCTGCCATCTACTACCCTGCTAAAAAAATCGGCCACTATATTATCTTTTCCTTTACAATACATAATATCAAATATGAAGTTTTTAGTGATCATTCTCCATCAAGAGAGTCTCGAATCATAGAACGGTGTTTTTAGCAACAATGTAAAAGCTATGTGAGCTGTAATAATATTAAATTTCTTCCCTAATAGGATTTTCTGCCATTTTACTAGAACATATATGATCGCTAAAAGTTCAAGTTCAGTTATGGCATAATTTCTTTCATATTGAGTCAGACGTCAACTAATTAATGCTATTATTCTCTCATGACCTTCATCGTCTTTCTGAAATAAAATAGCACCAATTCCTTTGTTACTCGCATCTGTTTGGAGATAAAATGGTCTATCTAATTTATAATGAAATAAAGCTAGTGAATCAACAAAGTTTTGTTTTAATTTTTTTAATTCATCTTCATGGTTCTCTGTCCATTCAAATTTATTTTTTGTACTTAAAATATCTCTAAAGTTGTCTACAAATGTTGCGTGCTTTTTTACAAACCTACTATAATATTCAAATGTGCCTAATATTTTTTGCAATTCTTGTCGATTCTTTGGCGATGGAATGTTTAGTATTCCTGCTAGTCTTTCTTCGTCTAATTGTATGCATTGTGGGTTCAATTTGAAACCAAGAAATTTCACTTCTGGTTTACACCATGCAGACTTCTTTAGTTTCATAGTTAAGCTCGCCTCAACTATTTTAATGAAAAAATTTTCTAAATGCTCTAAATGATCTTCGAAAGTTTTAGTCGTGATTAGGATATCATCTACGTATATCGTCAAAAAGTCAGAGAGCTCGTACAAATACGTTGTTCACTGTTTTAATTTCAAAAGGAATTCGGCAGAATTCGAACGCTTTACCTTCAAATATGAAAGCTGTATATTTCCTAGATACCTCCTCCAGTGGAATCTCGAAATATCCTTGAGTAAGATCGGTGGATGAGAAAAGCGTTGTTCCCTCATATTTCTGGAGAATATCATCTATTTCAGGGGGACCATCATCCTCTTCTAAAATTATTTCATTCATATACCGTCCGTCTAAACATAATTTTATGATCCCATCGTCCTTTTCTACGATTCGCAGGGGGTTGCAGTAGTCACTTGTTGAGGGCCTTATTATACCGAATCTAAAAGCTTTCTTATTTCAATTTTTACTTTCGGTCTTTTTTGCAAAGGGACTGAACAATGTCTCCTCATAATTGTTTCTTTATTTTTCAATCGAATAGTATGTTCGTATCCTTTAATACATCCCGATTTTTCTGAAAAATATCTGTCTATACTTTATAAGTAATTCAAAAAGTTTTTGTTTTTTAATTTCTGACTTGGCTTTAATTTGATTAATTGCTTCTTCTATTTCGCTTACTCGTTTTATATCGTTATCATTTTGACTTTTAATTTCATAATCCCCCGCCCCGTTAATCGAATTCGAGTGATCCTTCATGTCCGATGATGAATTAAAATCCTCTGATTTTTTGAATGCGCTATCCTCCATCCCGCAAAATGAATCTAGGTAGTTCTTTGTTCCTGCTGGATTTGCTTCGATTAGGTTTTCTTTTTCATAATAATTATTAATGTTTATTTTATTATGTACCGAGCCTATAATTCTTTTGGATTTATATTTGTTTTTTCCGTTGTCTTCTCCTATAGTTTTCACGTTTTTGCCTTCTTTATTCAAATTTGCGTCATCTTTTTCTCAAAATACCCTTTTTAGTAATTCGTCATAATTTATTTTTGTCTTGTCCGTGAATTTGTTGTCTGAACTCGTAAAATTGTGTCTCCAATTTTCGTCGCTATTCGCAGGCTCGATTCTAGTCTTTTGTCTGAATTTTATCGGTGAATTACCATTTCTATCACTTCAAATATTCGCAAACGTATCTGTCTTTTCCTTTCCCAGATCATTTTTGTACGGATTCAAACTGTTTCTTTTTGACTCATCAATAAAAGTTACAACTGGTTTATTCAAAACTTCTCCGTTTATTGTTACTCTTTGGTGGGATATTTTATATCAATTTTGTTTTGTTCACACCAGTTTGTACCAAGAATGATGTCAAAATTAAGTTTTGGAACTACTGGAAAAATTGAATTGATTTCCTGACTTCCGATATTAATTTTGAGTAAAACTTGGTTTTAACCAAATAAGGCTTTCCGTTAAAAGTACCATACAAAGTTATATTACTGACAGGTAATTCCTTAATTATATTTCTATTTGAATTCTCAAGCTTTTCTCCTGAAATACAATCTACTTGGGCTCCTGTGTCAATAATTGCTTCGCTGCTTTCGTCCGCTGCTTGGATTGATGTCAAACGATATTTGTACTTACACATTTTAAATGCGAGTAATTTACTTTCACTTATCTGGCCTTCAACGTCGTGTGCTAGGTCCTCAATAATGCTACCTACCCATCGACATGTAATTGGATCCACATTACTATCGACACTCAGTTTAAATTTTCGCGATTTAATATTTCTTCTATTTCATCCCTATAGTTATAATATCTATAACTATTATCCCTACTGTCGTATCCACTATCATCCCTACTGTCATCCCTTTTATCCCAGTCTCTTACATTCTCATCTATGTCTTTTCTTATCGCAGCAACTCTTTTATTATAATCTCTTGATTTTCCCCACCTATCATTTTGCTTACTTTCATTTTCATCGCGTCGCTTATCTTTATTTTCTCCATACCTGTTTTCTCTCATCTCTCTGTCCCTATTTTCCTTTGTCCATTCTTCTCTCTCTTTCCCATCTCGGTCTTTTCCGAAATCTTTCCTATCTATGTTATCTGTTCTAGATCTATATCTATGCTTATTATCGCGCTCATGATAATCTCGTTTTTCTTATTTATCATCCCTATTTCTCATATTCCACGATTCGCGTCTATCCTTGTCTCTTCGTTTATAATCACTTATTCCTCTATACCAATCTTTTTTATCGTCATTTCTATAATCATTATATCCTTTTGATTGTTCATCTCTCTCATACGCATTTTCACCCCACCTATTTTTTTCCTGGCACGAATTTTATTTTTGGTTTTGACTTCTATCAACTCTTTCCGTACTATCTAACCATGCTATTGTTTTTATAACTTTGGCTGTGTCACCTAACTCAACTGCGGCTAAATTGTCTTGAATTCGTCTTGATAGCTGTCTAATTATCGTGTAATTTCGCATGTATTCTGAAAGAGGGGGCTCAAGGTAATTTGCCTGTCGCACTTGATCATGAAAATAACTGACTAACGTACCATCTTGCCTCATATAAATTATATTTCTCCATGCATTTCCCTTCTCTGCTCTCGATTCCAGAGAATGAAATTCTTCTGAAAATTTAAATTTAAAAGCCTTATAGTTTTCAAAGCTGCAATTATTAGCATAAAACCATGATTTTGCTCTCTTCTTCAAAGATGCTTTGATAATCATAGTTCACACTCTGGTGGGATATTTTTTATTTGCAAATATTGATCTAAATTGTCTAAGCATTCTATCGAATTGTCTTTATATTCATCGTGAAATTTAGGACTCGTGAAAGTTTCTGTCATTGTCTGAATGAGTGGATTGAGAAGGTCATCATTATCCTTATTCCGCCTAAGATTTACATTAATTTCTTCTCTTATTATATCTTTCGTTCTTTCTCTCTCATTATTTTGTCCGCTATTATTTCCTAAATTCCCTGTCTCATTGCCTTGTCTTCGTTGCTGATTTTCTTGACCATCACTTAACATGAAATTTACGTTGGGCGACATTTGAAGTATTTGGTTTTGCCTACCGGGCGGGAATCTGATTTTAAACAATTCTAAACAAGATTCTCAAATACCTGACCGATAACGATATGAAGTCTGCTCGAAAGGTGATTCTTTGCTTGTTGGTCGTGATCGATACCGATCAATGCCAAATTCCGCCCTCCAATTTCCCTTCAGGTGGGTTTTCGTTGTTAAAGATGCGAGGGTGTCCCCACGAAGTCAAATCACACGAGTTGCCAGTGTAAATCCAATCACATGAGAGTAATCGGGGATCCTCCTGGTGTCCTGTCGCTCCTTTGCCGTCTCGACCTTTGAACTTGACGTAAGCTCAGATATTCCAGGTACGACAATTTATTTTCGAGGACTCTGGTTGCTTATCCTCTCATTACATCCTGATAATCGAGGTTCTTGAAGGTGCCAAGTTTTCACTGGTTTATAGCCTGAAAAGCATTCCTGCTTTTCAAAAAAATGCAAAGTCACTTGCGAGGAAAATGCAGAAGGCGCTCGTCCTAGGGTCCTATTTCGCGGTCGTGAGACGTGGTTACAGCAGAAATCCCGCGGATGTCCTTATGACAAACTTTTAACTATATATATTTACATCCATTATAAATTTTATATATTAAGCATACAATTAGATATTATTATATTATGCTAAGGTCAGGCCAACTTTGTGAATCTATGGTCGTCCCAACTAGCGTAATGATAACGCACCATTGGTTTCCAATGCTGGCTCAATTTGTTGAACAATTGATCGGCCTAACTAGCGTAATGATAATGCAAGTCTACCTATTTGCCACAGTCGACCCGCCAATGGTTGGCAAGGTTCAACCAACCACGGAATACGAGGTTGGTACACCATTGGCTTCCAACGCTGGCCCAACTTTTTGAAACATTAGTCGGCTCCACCAGCGTAATGATAATGCAGCCTACCTATTTTCCACAATTAGCGCGAAAATATTTGGCAAGGTTGAGCCAACTACGGAATCCGAGATTGTAAAATCATTGCTGCTCAAAGTTGGGCTAACATCGATAAGAAGCATTGGTAGCAAAAAAATGTTTTCTCTATTATTGTTACACATAGTTTACGTCTTAAATTACAAAATTTCATGCGCGATCTCCTACACATGGAAGTCGCCTATAAACCCGTTAAAAAATCACACTCGCTGGGGATTCGAACCCTACCTAAACTACTTAACCTGTATCTACCTAGCCGACGCATTAACCAACTGAGCTATAGAACCGCTTGAACATTCGTGATGAAGTCGCGGCCATGCCACATTTAAAAATGAAATGTAATAAACTGAAAGGATTTCTTCTCGGTTGGCGCGAATTTGGGCGATAATTGGCCCTATTTTCGACGTATTCTAATCTAATTCAATCAATTTACTGCGCCCGAAGGTCGTCACAACTCTAGTCTAAAATCGGGTCAACGGCCGCATGGACTTGCTTGAAGTTTTCGAAGTTATACCCAACGTCACTGCGCTTTGAAACCAACAATTGGCAATAAAAATGTCAAAGGTCTTATAAAAGGTTTAAACAAAACCGAACATTTAGGCTTTTTTAATTTGCTGTAGGATAATTTTTTCGAAGATTTGATGTTACAATTAACTCTTGTAATCTATAATGTTTGTCACATGTTGTCCTGTTATATGGCAATTTTTGTTCTGACATTATGATTACAATTTTTTGTTTCAGAGCGCAGTGAGGTTATTTATAACATAAAAAATTCATTAGAGTCAATTTCACTCCCAACACCACTCAGAGTTGGGCCAATCGTATTTTGCTGGTCCTTCTGAAAAAAGTTAACCAGTCTATCCGATTGTCGGCCCGACTTCGGGTCAGATTTGGGCAGAAGATCGATTAAGCTCTAGCCGCCAATGTCGGCTGCCAACGTTGGCGCAACAAAGGTGACTTGGAACTGCCACATATACTGAAAACTGTAATAAATGAAACTGCAATTATGTATCGATGTAAGACTATAAGGGAACACGCTGAGGGTGTTAGTGAACGCATACCAAGGTTCACTAACTAGATTGATCAAGTTGGCAATTGATTTTAATTATCGTCAACGAATTACGGCGCAGAATACTGTGAAATTTAATGGCTGGAAATTGGAAGTATAAGGTCAAGGATCAAGTAGATCCATCTTACGAGAAATTATAATCTTAGAATTTATTACCGTAAACGATGGAGCATAATAATCAATTAATAATCAAAGATAAATAATTATTGAGGTAATTTTACATTTAAAATCAATTATTGATTCAACTAGCAGCAACAATCTCGCTCTACGTGCCCGTGTAGTTTCTTGATTTGATAGAGGAAACAATTTTTAATTCAAAATAAAAATTTCTAAAAACTACTCCTTATTTGTTCTAAATTTTTGCACATTTAAATACGAGCTTTAATTGCATTTAGGGAAAGTATAATCTTTTTTTACAGTTATATAAATGTAATCTACCTGAGCTTTCTCAAGATTTGATATATGTCGAAAAAAATTATTAAAATTTTAATACAATTTATTTATTTTACCGGACTTTACCAAATTTGAGGGAAAATTCGTGTCAGATTGCAAGATTTTCAGGACTTAGAAGTTTGCAAGAAATTGAAAACCATTTTATAAATTTTCGGAAATCATTCCAAGTTTGAGAATATTTTTAATCTTTTTCAAAATTGTAAAATTTCTAAATATCTTTTAAACTAACATGAATTATTCATACATTTTTTTAATACCTTCCAAAATTAAAAAAATGTGATTAAATTTTCCCGATTTATTGTAATTATTATTATAAAACAAAGTACTTTTATTTGATAAACGTAATTTTAATTTTAATATTTAAATAATTTTTTAATTATTTAGATTTGGGAATTTTTAAATTCAGTAATATTATAAGCTGTCAGGAATTTTATTATTCCGGAATTTTTCAATTTGGGAATTTTTTTAACGTTCCCAATTTTATAACTTCAGAAATTTTCTATAACAAATATTTTTATTCGAGAATTTCACAGTATCGAGAATTTTAATTTTCAAGATTTTTCATTTCTCTCATTCTTAGAAGTCTTGAGCAATGTTTTTAAATCTTTGTAACTTTTCATGAAAAATTAATTTATGAAAATAGAAAATCATTAAAAAATTTACCAAGAATCCTAGGGAAATTTTATTAATAGGTTAAAACCTTTCAAACATCCTTGAAGAATGTCAAAATTTTATTTCAAAATCTTAAAAAATCAAAATTTTGGTTTTAATTCTTTTAAATATTTTCAAATTTTAAACTATTTTTGAAGTTTTTTTTTTTTACACTTCTGAATATCTTTTCTAAATGATTCACATTTTTCTTAACATTTTTGAAAGATGCTGCAAAAAAATGTCTTACAATTTTGGAGGTTCTGTTTCAAAAATTTTTGAAATATTTTGAAATCTCTTTAAATATTTTCTTAACAATTTTTTTTTAAATTAAAAATAATTTGAAATATTCCTAGGAATTATAAAAAAATTGTCCTCGTGTTACCTTACAAAATTCTTAAAAAGCTTCCAATTTTCTGTTCGAAATCTGCGAAAATCTATCTAAAATAAAAAAAAATTCCTTAAAATCATCCAGATTCTTTTTTGACAATTTAAGAAATCTTTTGAAATCTTTTCAAATTTAAAATTATTTATAAAATTTTGTTTCAACTTCTAAATATTTTTGAAATTGATTCAAATTGTTGCTTAAATTATTTTAAAAGCCTGCAGAGTAAAAATATAGCTTTGAAGTCGTCCAGATTCTTTTTCGACAATTTCGGAAATGTCCAAATTTTGTTTTAAATTTTATGAAATCTTTACAAATTTTCAATTATTTTTTAAATTGTTTCAAAACTTCTGAGTATCTTTTTAAATGATTTCAATTTCTCCTAGTATTATTTTTAAATCCTGTAAAAAAATATTGCTTTAAAGTCTTCCAGATTCTTTTTCGATAATTTTGGAAATATTTTTCAATTTCCTCTTAAAATTAATTTTCCCGAATAGAAAATTATTTCAAGTCTTCGTAGGAACTTAAAAAAAATTTCGTCCCCTTGAACACACGAATTTTAAAAAAAAATTTGATATAAACTTTTCTAGATTTTGTGTTGAAATTTTAGGAAATAATTTCAAATGCTTTGAAATCTTTTTCACTTTTCTCTGAAAATTAATTTTTTTAAATAAATGCACATTTAAAATTTTCATAGGAATCTGAAGACAAATTCTTTATTCTCTTGAAACGTTTTAATATTCTTAAAAAGCTTTTTTTTCGAAATCTGTCAAATTCTACATTTTATTTTAAATTGGTGAAATCTCACCACAGAGCGAACAGAAACTAGCCACTGGAATCCATATTCACGCCGTGTCGTAACCAATCAGGCTTTCTACAACAATGTATGCAAGATCTCGTTACAATATTTTTTTAAGGAAAAATCAAATTAAAATTACCATTACAGGTTTAATGTTTCTAATACTAGTTTTTACTAAACTTCTGGAATTGGAGGTACAACATTTGTTTTAATATTATATTTATTGAATTTTGTTTGTTAACTCCTCCACTATTAACCTACTTACCTATTAGTTTTGCCTGAAGCAAATAGATTTGCCTTTATAATTAGAGCTTGTCTAATCCAGCAAATATTGACAATTCCGGAATTCCTGCATCTCTGAGAGAGGAAGCTGGGATTTATAGGTGCATAGTCGTATATCTCTATTTGCACAGATCAAACAGAGTCAAAGTGCTAAAATTATGTCAGAATTTACAGACGTTTCGAACTATAATTTTACAAAAATATAAGAGGAATCACAGCGTGAAAGATGCTCAAAAACGGAGAGAGTTATTATTTCACGAAAAAGGGGGAAAATACGGGAAAGATGAAACATTTATTTTTAAATGTAGGAAGGAAGAAACAATATTTTGATAAGAAGCTATAGAGTTTTAAGATAATTTTCGAAGATTTTTAAAATATTTCTGTCATCAAAGACTTAATTATTGAAAATTGGATATGGATCAAGTTTGAGCACCTAAAATATTTTACGTTTCGGAAATCAGGGTTACCGTTTATATCGAGGAAAAAAATTTCCGATTCAATCTGAACTCGCGATTCAATCCTTTTCAATCGGAACGAATCTATCCCCTTTTAGAAAATCCATAAAATGTTGAAAATTTTCACGTATTCTTTAGCGTTTTCCAGAAATCTCAAAATTTGTACAATTTTATCAATATTAATACTAATAGTTATAAATTATCCATATTAATTTCCCCTTTTAACGTACTTGAGATCATTCAAAAATTTTCTTTTTTTTTCTTTTGAAAATATTTTTTACTGGATTAATTCATGATGGCCGAGGATCATTCCCCTCGTTATTCCCCTTTATAAAAACCGGAATTTGCTTATTTTTCACGTATCTCTCACCGCTTTCAAGCTAATTCAAAATTTTTAATTTTTTTTTGAATTTTGAAAATGTTTTTGCTGTGTTATTTCGGTGTATCTGAGGACCATCCTCCTCTAGGAAACCCTGGAAATGTTGTTAGTTTTCGCGTATCTCTCATCACTTTTAAGATAACTCAAAATTCAAATTTTCTTTTAATGTTCAAATATTTCTATTGGGTTAGTTCGAGTTGATCAAAAAAACTTCCCGAAGCGAATCTTTATTTATTTTTTTTCATTTTGAAAACTCGTTTACTAATTTAGGTCGGGGTGTAAGTACGAGTTGGTCAAAACTATTTCCCTAGGGGAAATTCTCAAAGTTTTGTATGTTTTTACGCATCTCTGACTATTTTCGAGATAATCCAAATTTTTATTTATTTATTTATTTTTCATTTCAAGCATGTATGTACTAATGTAAGCAGGAGTGGCCGACGACTATGCCCCTTTATAAAACCCTGACAATGTTGTCAGTTTTTGCTTATCTCTCACCGTTTTCGTGATAACTTAAAATTTTTATTCTGTTTTGAATTGTGAAAATCTTACTGCCGGGCTAATACAGGATCCGAAGGACACTCAAACTCAACTTAAAAACACTTCGATGTAGGTATTATTAATTTTTTAACTGTTACATTAATTTATTATAACAATTACGCAAGAAATGTTGACTCTTTTGAAATTTGCACCTACTTGAATGATCAACTTATCGAATCTTGCTCTCGACAATTGACACTTGGACAATTGACATTTGACCAATAGGTTTGCGGGTTTACACATGGATTTAGAGTTATGGTCATAACCATACTTCATGTTATGTCAACTTCCTGTGTATACACATGAAGTTGGCCGAAATGCATATTATTTTTATAATAATATATAAACAAAAATGGTAATTTCTAAACTTTTATTAATTGAGCAATTTAAAGGCATCTGACAGTCTATCACGTGACCAGTTAATACATGTTATAATATTCGGTTGCTTTTTAATTAGAAAAATTAGTATATTATGTTGAAATTTTTGGAATGCAACTGAGGACAGGGTTTTACAGCTCTAGCTAAAATATGCTTAATAAAAGTTAGTTATTTGAGCATAATTAAAATTAAAATAGGCCAGACAGACGTACCCTTATATATTTCTAATTATTTGCGAAAATTTCAGCACAATATATTCATGTTTCTAATTGTGAAGACGCAGAATATAAAAACCTGTAATTAATATGTTCGCGTGGCAGACTGGCACATGCCCTTAAAGATTTCTGGTTGAAAAATATATATCCTTGTTATCTTTTTCAATTAAAACATTAAAAATTAAACGATTAAAAGTTTTTCAACTGTAAAAATTTAAAGCTTAAATTTAGCACTTAGAAATCTTAACGATTCAAGGCTTTCTATTTTTAAAAATTCAATTACAAGTTGTTGATTTTTTCATATTTAATTTATAAATTATAATCTATAATCTAAATTTCATGAAAATGTTTAATTTCAAACGCTCTTAATTTTTAACTTTTTAAGTCTTCTAAACCGCATATCGAAAGTTTTCAAACTGAAAATGTACGTTCAAAAATAAAAACCTAAAATGGAAAATTTTCAAAGTTCAAGATTTTACAGTTATGGCTAACCTGCAAATATTTAATTTGTATAGATTCAGCGGAAAAATATTTTGAACCTTAAGTTTTATATAAGTCTTAACAATTTCAGTTTTAGATCGGTTAAATAAACATGTTTTACATTTTTTATAGTTTTTTTTAAGTTGTTCAAGTAAAAATATGTAACTTTGCTTTTAATCAATTTGGAATTTTTCATTTTTTAATCAAAATCCCTGAATCCTTGAATATTCAAAATTTCCTGAATTCTCTTAATTTTTAGAATTCTCTGCATTCCTTAAATGTTTAGAATTCTCTGGATTCCTTGAATTAACGAAATACTCTAAAATATCTGAAATTCTTTGAATTCCCAAAAATCCTTGAATTCTTTAAATATCCTAAATTTCTTAAATATTCTAAATTCTCTGAATTCCTTAACTTCTATGAAATTCTAGAATAGTCTGACTTCCTTGATATCTGTGAATTCCCTGAATTTTCTGAACTCGTTCCATTTCTATAATTTCATGAATTCCTTTAATGTTCAAAAATTTCTCAAATTCTCTGAAATCCTTGAATTTACAAATGCTCTGAAATTCATTAAATTCTCTACATTCCCTAAATTCCTTGAATATTCTAAATTTCTTGAATTCCGTTAATTCACTGAAATCTCTGAAATTTTCTGAATTCTCTGAAATCCGTCAATTCCTTTAAAATTCTGAATTTCTTCAATTTTCGCGAATCTCTTAATCAATATTGGGAATTCACTGAATTCTCTTAATTCCATTAATTCTCTAAAATCCTTGAATTTTCTGAATTCCTCGAATTTTTGGAACATTCTGATTGCCTAAAATTCCTTGAATTCTCTGAATTCCTAAAATTACTTAAATATTTTAAATTCTCTGAAATCCCTTAACTCCTTCAATTCTTCTGAATTAAATGCATTATTTTAAAGTTCTGGGAATACGAAAAACTAAGGAAATCCCACGAATTCCAGAAATTACACGAATTTGAGGAATTCAGATGATTGACGGAATTCCGCGAATTCAGGGAATTCCGAGGATTCATAAATATTGCCAGGAAGTTAGGGAATTTATGCGAATTAAAGTAATTCGGATGATGCAGAGAATTGAGATGAATTCAGTTATATTATAGAATTCGGAGGAATTCAGAAGATTTCAAAGAAGTTAGAAGAATTTGAAGAATTCTAAAAGCATTGCAAGAAATTTAAATAATACACAAGAATACATAGAATTTAAATAATTCAAAAGAATGGAACATTCGAAATTACTAATTTAATACTGATAGGTACATACATTTGAAAGTGAACTATTTCACGTATAATCAATTGAAATTGAAATTCTTCACAATTAAAAAGTGCCAAAAAATCACTGGGAACTAAATATTTTTGAGGTAGCTTTCGAATTTTCCAAGCCCCTATCCACAATAATCTGTGAAAGAACAAACAAAAATTTGAAAGAAAAATAGAATCATGCCTCTCAAATTATTTTTGTTTTGAAGTGAATAAACGGCACAATTTGAAATTGGATATTTATATATTATTAATTACCAATGCAATGTTTTCTGCGATATGCGGCGCACGTATAATGAGGGAAAAAGGGGAAACCCAGAGGAATAGGTGAAAAACTATGGTCCCTGATAAAACTGTTAAAAGCGTTAACAATGTTTGAAAATTAACCACTAAAAAGTTAATTTTGTAATAAGTTTATCATGTATAAAGTTTTGTAAAATATTTCATTTAACTAAAAAGTTTCCCGACTGATGTTCCTATAACGGTCTGGATCTCTATTTAATTTGGTCTAGCAGAATTTTCTATTTAAATCCGCGTTGTATGTGAATAAATAGAAAATCGTGTTACGGAAAAAATTGGAAAATATTTTTGCCACTCGGAACAACTAATATCGGATTATAATTGTACACCAATATGGCAAAGCAGGTTAGGATGTACATGGCGGCGAAACCGCCCCCCCCCCCCGCAATATTTTTGACTTACCTTCATTTTTTTTATTTTTCACTGAGAAATAGAGAAAAAATATTGATACTTGAAGGACTGAATAAGATTATATGAAGGATGATAGTACAGAAGTAAATAATCAACAAAATGTAAATTGTCAAAAAAGCTAAAAAACATTCTGTAAAATCGAAATACCTATTTATAGATAAAACAAATGTCCATTTCCGAACCGAAGTGCTGTTAAATTGTGTTCAAAAACGTGTTATCAAAAAAAGGTATCAAGGTTCGAGGAAGTGGATGTGAAAGTTGATAATCTCAATGTGACACTAATTTTTAATTAGACCAGGCTTGACTGCGGATTGCGATAAAAATTCAATTTTCCGTTAAAATAATAAAATCAAGCTTCCGAGAGATGAAGTTTCTAAATACGATAAAATAATATTTGATGCATAAAAGTTAGCCAATTCCGAGAAAATCGACCGACATTTTGAGAATAAAATTTGAGGGGCTAATGGCAAAAGCGGACTAAGAAAAGAGTCGAAGCCTGGAAGATTAAGAATGAATAAAATTGAGGGGTTTATTTATTTCCATAATAGGTCAAGCGAAATTTTAACGATTTTTCAGAAAAGTCAAAAAAAGTTTGCAAAAATCGAATTTTTAATTTAGGAGAAACAAATATATACTCCTGAGGTACATCAATGCTGAATTGATGCCTGAAAAGTTAGGTTGGGAAATTATATTATATTTCGAAAAAATTAGTGATAATTATTTTAAAATTTCATTTCATTCTTTATACGCATGATATTTTGCAAATAAATTATTAATACCACGGGGCCCTAGAAATAATTCGGTTCCCATTGCGTGGAATTGGAAAACTAAAATAGGAATAATTGCACGAAAGTGGTTTCGCGGGGATTGGCTGTGATTCGTCTCATGATTCGCACTAAATTTAAACAATTTATAGACAAAAAGAGTTTTTCTATGGAACTCATGAAATTTATTGACTCTTTTTATTTTATAAACTTTTATAAGCCATTATCAACAACAACTATTTATGATGTAATAAATAAAGTTTTTCCTAAGAAATCGACCAAAAATTACTCGACAATGACACCTAGTTACCATACTTAGTCATTTAATAACAATTGGTGCTTATTTAAATAAACCTAATCAACAAATGAACTGGTGGGCTATTTTCCGACGTAGTATCTTGGTTCTTTCAACGTAATCAAATTTTATTAACTTATTTATAAACCTTTAGGGATATTTCAATGACAAACGACAGTTATTATTTTTAAAAACAATTTTTTTAACAAATTTGTATTATCTTATTTATTTATAAACTGAAAAATTCCACTTTTCACCCAGGAATTATTTAATCAAACTTTTACTGTTTATTATTTAAAATAAGCAATGAGAGGTTTTTGAAATCATACCATCTGTTTTGGCGATTTTTAACTCTTTCAATTGCAGTAGAAAACATTTTCTCTACTACAATTTCGATCAGTTTTTCGCGCCCTATTCATCAATCGTAACCTTATTTCGGAAAAATAAATATTTGACCTTCAAAAATAAATGTCAACAATAAATTTGACTTGTTTCATAGAAGGACACTTTCTAACACATTTTTTAAGTTTGATAGAAACCTTGTTTTTCATTAGGTTAAGATTTAAACATTGATTTTAACTTTTTACTGTCGCAAGTAAGTTTTAAATGCTTCGATATACCCAATGACGGTTGCGTAAGTCCACCGATGTTCTAAACAATTATTTTTATCAATACAAAATTAAATTTCATTTTTTAATTATAAGGATCCTATAGAAAGACACAAAGCTTTCTTTTCAGGAAAAGACAAATTTCAAAAAAGCGTCCTTCTATGGAAAAAGTCAACATATCTCAAAAAGCACTCATTGTTAATTTAAAAAAATAAAAATCCACTTAAAGGCAGAAACTTAAACTTTCATTTGGGATAAAAAGATGAAAAAATATGCGTTTTACAAAATAAAAATTGTTTTTGACTTTCATTTTTGAAGGCCAAATATTTTTTATTTCAAAAAATGTTTCTGATCAATGGAAAGGGCATACAAAAACCTATGAAAACTGTACTAACAGAAATATAAAAAATAGATATATAAGAAATAGGCCATATCGACAAAAATCCCAAAATGTTTACCCGCTCCCACTCGGTATATAATTGTCCAAATGATAGCATTTTTTCCACATAAACTACTATTCAAGATCATAGAACTTTGGCCAACTTTGACTTAGGGCAGACAACTTTGATTTTTCGAGTGGCTACAGTTGCGAAATAATGCCCTATTTGTAAACAAAAATTCTGCTTTTCTTTAAGTTATAATGAATAGCCAATTATTTATTAACGATTCCATATTACCAATAATTAAAATTGATGATTGTTTAAACAAACTGAATGAAAGAATAATTATCTGGCTATTTTCTATCACTTGAAATTTATTTTTTAACTTGATCAACTGTTAATATTCAATTTTGTAACTTTTTTAGAAACTTGGATAACGATTAACTATTGTTCTTTTTACTAAGAATGTTATAAACCAATTTTTCTTGTTAACAATAATTGATCATTATCCAAGTGTTCAAAAAAAGTAAAATAATTAGTTGTTAACAGTTGATTACGCGTTAAAATAACAGAGTTTTAATTTTGTCGAAAATAACCAAATAACGAGGAAGCAGTGTGAAGTTGGTCTTGTAAATTCAAATATTTCTGCTTCCAGTGGTTTCCCTTTCTCAGACGATTCGTAACCATGTTCATTAGGGTGGTCCAAAATTTTGTTTTCGAATTTTTATGAATAACGCCCGGAAATTTGTTCGGATCCACACAAAAATAAATCCATTTTTGTTTTTGAAAAAAAAAAGAATAATATTTAGAGATGGCGCAAGCCTTATGAAGTTCAACACATATTTCCCATAAGAAAAAAGACGTTTTTGTCAATTTTATTCGGAATTCTGAATATCAGCTGAATTGAGTTGAAACTCAACATTTATCTTCACAATTAGCCATTGAATACGAAGAAAATATTAATTTTCAAATAAAACGCCCATAAGTCTGTGTTATAGGGTCCCAATAAAACCACATAAGTGAAAAAATGGGTTTTGCGAGTTTTTAGCGCTAATTATAATTTTTATTTTGTTTTTTTAATGCAAATTGTTTCTATTACATGAGTTACCACTTTATACTGATAACTAGATGTTGAAATAGTTTGTTTAAACAATTCATTATTGTTTTTAGTAATTTTCTCTTAGAATGGAGATGGAAAGTCGTGTCTTTTTCAAACATTTTCGACTTTTTGTCCAATTTTCAATTAGAGGGAGTTAATAGTTTATTAATGTTGACAAAAATAATTGTTAGATTGTTGATTTTTGAGAACGTTTTTTGACTCTTCTAAAAAGTCGTAAAAATTGCGCTTGAGCTATTATGGAGATAAATAAGCCCGGCAATTTTATTCATTCTCGATCGTCCAGGCGCGAAAGAAACAAAGATATCAGCGTAGCCAAAAACGAATCAAAAATTCAGTTGGAGTTGAACCGAATCGAAATATGAGTGCGGGCAAAAATGGGTTACTACCACGATCCTAATTTAATAATACTTCAATTTTAAACAAAGTTTGGAATTGTTTCATTTTTAACAGTTCAATTAAGCTTGAATTAATAATTATGTAATGATTCTAATTAGCAATTGTATAATTTTCAACATTTTTAGAATAATTAAACTTAAAGGTTTACAATATTTTTAAACACTTCAATTTTGGCCAGTCAAAATGACAGTAAGTGTTTTTTTTTTTTTTGCTACAGAAATCTCACTTTTTAATAATAAAATTTTTCCAATCACTGTGAATGTCATTTGATACTACATGATATGATACCTCTTAATAATTTCTATCATTTATAAAATTTCTATAATTCCAATTTGAAATTATAGTTTTGAATGCGCAATTCTAAAATAGTGTAACTCTTAAGGCCTGAAGCTAAAGTTATTTAACTTCACAAGTTTAAATGCGCAAACATCTGTTTTGAAGTTTCTTTATTTTTAAATTCTCATTCCGGAACTTTTCTAATTTGTTGACGTTTAGTTCGTTATACTAGTTTTTTGTAAACAGATAAAACTAATTGAAAATATACAGTTCTAAATGCTTTTTAGAATGATTAAATTTTATGGGCATCAAATTTGAACTTAATCAGTTCAGGAGGCTACCAGTTTTCAAATGACACTATGTAAAAACAAGCATTTGGTAGGTTTTGTGCGAATATACTATCGTCTACAACTATTTTTTTATTCATGCCTCTTTTAATATCAATTTAAAAAATTAGTCTTCAAAATTAAAAATAAAATAAAACCCCTTTAAATTCCATGAAATTTAATGATATTTCCAGAAATCCAGGAAAATTGTCGAAATACCATGAGAGCTTCTAAAATCCCTTAGAATCATTGAAATCCTCGGAAAACTTATTAAATTCGTTAAAATCCTTCAAAAATCACTTGGAATCTTTTAAAATATCCTCAAACATTATAGATCCTACAAAAGCCTTCTAAATCTTTTAAAATTCTAAGCAATTCTTTAAAACTTTGAAATCTTTTAACATACCTTGAAGTTTTTTAAGCACTTGAAAATAGTTGAGAATCTTTTTAAATTCCCTAAAATGTTGAAATCATTTGAAATCTCTTCAAATTCTTTAAATCTATTGAAAATATATGAAAATATTATCAAATTTTCGAAATCCTTAAAAATCCCTCAATCCTTGTGAATAAATTCTTTGAAATCAACTAAAATATCATAAAATCTGTTTAAATCCCGTGAAATTACATGAAATCTGATATTTCTCTAAATCTCTTGAAATATTTGAATCCCTATGAAATTCTTTGAGATTATGGGGAATTTATCAAATTACCTTAAAGAGATCCTTTGAGATCCCTTAGAATTACTGAAATCCTCGAAAATCTTAAAAAAATCCCCTAAATATTTCATCCTCTGAAATATCGAAATCCCTTAATCCCTTAATCTTAAAGTCATCCCAAAAAATTCTTTGAAATCTTCAAGATTATTTGGAGACCCTTCAAATCATTAAAAATACCATAAAAACTTTTAAGTCCTATGAAATCTTTCAAAATCCTTCTGAAGTTCAGGAAATTCTTGGCAATCTCATAAATTCTGCTTTAAAATCTGAAAAGCCCTTAAAAACTTTGTAATAATATCAAATCCCTTGATTATCTCTTGTGCAATCCCTTGGACGGCCTTAAAATCGTAAGAAAAAGTTAATTCCTTAAAATGTTTAAAAGCTTTGAACATTCCTTAGAATAATTAAAATCCTTAGAAATTCTATTAATTTCACTGAAAGCTTTTGAAATCCTATGCAATCCATTAAATCCCGTTTAAATCTCTGAAAATCTCTTAAATCATTTAATATCTTTTAAAAAATTGGGTAGGGCTGCTTTTAGGGCCAATCTGCAAGGCTTTTATCGGGTCGGTTGGTGAACCCCAGTCCGCTTATAAAAGCTAATTTTTACGAATAAATAATATGTCCATTTTTATGTCCAGGAATTCGATGTTGTGGGACTAGTGAAGACGTGGCGTGGGTAGAGAGGAAAGAATGGGAGAGAATAGAGCCAAGGCTGCCAAGGGCGTATAGTTGGAGGCTCCAGGATGCGGTCAGAGTGAAGAAGGAAGGAAGGAAGGGCTAGTGGGAGAACTATTATCGGGGTTAGGGATGGATTAGATTAGAGGAAGAAGTTCATGGAAGGGGAGGGGGTGCAATGAGGGCAGTAAAAATAGGAGTGACGTGCAAGTTTGTGACGGTGTACAATAGGAATGGGATGGAGAGGATTAAAGAAAGAGTGGAAGACTAGATGAACGAAAGAGTGTAGGGTATGATGGTACTGGGGGGGGGAGGGGGATTTAATGCGAGAATGGTAAGGAGGCCTTCACAGCGTCGAAGAGAGATTTGAAAGGCGGTCGAAGGATAAGATAATATATAAGAAGGGGGGAATTCTAACGGAATAGATGGACGATATAGGCTGGGCGGTGGCAAATTTTATAGTAACAGGGGACAAAGTGGGTTGGGACACGCACGTAAGATTCGTAGTAGAAGGGAGGGTAGAATCAGACCATCAGCCATTAGGGTTGTGGATAAGAGGGAAGGGAGGCGGAAGGCAAGGTGGGGAAGAATTTTTGATGAGGGAGAGAATAAGCTGGACAAGGGAGGCAATAGAGAAATATCAGGAGTAGAAAGAGGGAACTGCGAAGAGAAAGGAGTACGTAGAGATGAGGAAGAAGTTTAAAATGATGTGTAAGAAGAAAGAGCAGGAAAGAGAGAAACATCTATAAGAGGAGTTGAGAGATGAGGGGAGTAGAAGAACGAGGGAGGAAGATGGAAAGAAGTTAATGACGAGGAGGTAGAGGAAAAGATAAGGAAGATAAGAAGGTCAAAGGCACCAGGTCTGGATGGTGTACAGAACGAAGCGTGGCTAAACAAATGGTTAACCACAAAAGTGGTAAAGCAAATATGGAGGTGGCAGAGATTTCCAGGAGGGTGGAAGGAGGGTTGATATTGCCACTGTATAGAAAAGGAGATAAAGATAAGCAGGAAAACTATAGAGGGATTACGCTAATGAATACGGCGTACAAAGTATACGCGATGATGTTGGCGGGGAGGCTGCGGAAGGTTATCAAGGGGAAAGGAATATTGCGAGAGACGCAGGCGGGCTGCAGGGCGGGTAGGTGCACTATCGACAATATATAAATTTTGCAGTACGTGATGGATAGAGACTTAGCGAAGAAGGGGTCGAAAGTGCACGCGTTTTTTGTTGATCTCAAAGGCGCGTACACAAAGGGAGAGGGTGAAATGTACAAGGGAGGCAATAGAAAAATATCAGGAGTACTTAGGAAAGGTACGCTTTGAAGGGGAGTCGGTGGAAGAAACATAAGAGGATCTAAAAGAGAAAGTGAAAGAGGGTGTTCGAAAGAAGATATTCAGAAGGAAAAAGAAAGGATTATGGGGAGGTTGTGGGAGGCGATGGAGGAGAGGGGAGTGGAAAGAGGCCTAATCAAGAGGGTTTCTGTATGGATAGGGGATTTTGGCATGGGCATCCGATTAGTCCAACGCTTTTTGCGATTTTAATCGCGGATATGGAGAGTAAGTTAGAGGCCGGAGTGGTAGGAGGAGTCAGGGTAGGAGGGGTTACAATATGGTCACTCGCGTACGCAGATGACATAGGGTTGCTGGCAAAAAGCGTAAAGACCTTAAAGGAGATGATGAAGAGGTTGAGAAGCTACCTGGATAAAGATAGTTTAGAGTTGAATGTGGAAAAGTCCAAGGTTATGGTGTTCAGGAAAGGAGGTAGAAGGGATAAGGGATAAGGAAAGGAAGTGGAACGGATAGGCGGCGCAGGAGGTGAAGGAGTTTGTGTACCTAAGCTTTCTGTTTCGAAGGAATAGAGGCGTGGATGGACATACAATAGAGAGAGTGACGAGGGCAAATGTGGTGATGAGGCAGATGTGGGGATTGGGAAAGAAGTTATTTGCAGAAGATTTTGGAATAAAAGTGAAATTGTTCTACTCGCTAGTAATGAGTGTGTATGGAGTGGAGGTGTGGGGGTGGAAGGAAAGTGAGGAGGTAAATAGGATACAGTGGAGATATGTAAAGTGGACACTAGGGTTGGCAAGAAATATTCCTAATTATATTGTTAGGAGGCAGACGAGGAGAACAAGTTTAAGGATTATAACAGGGAGGCGGGCGTGTACGTATGAGGATAAATTTTTGAAAGAGAGGGAAAGTAAGTTATTTAGAGAGTATTGGTAGGAGAATGAGAACAGAGTAAGGGAGAGGAAGATGGAGGTTGAAAGGGAAAGGTGTTTTAGAAGAAATGGACTGCAGGGAGATGAAGTGAGTAGGATGCATGAGGAGGAGAGAAGGTGTATGAGGTGGTCAAAAAGAACGGCATGGAGAAAGAGAATGCAGCAGTGGACGAGAGAATGACAGGATCAAGGGTTAATAGGAACTATGGGTGGATTATTGGACTATGGAGTATTTGTGTGAGAAAGAACCGAAAGGGAACCAGAAGTTTATAGCGAGGATGAAATGTGGTTGTATGTAGGGTATGTGTTATTATTCCATAAAGAGAGGACAAAAGGGCGGTTCCATAGGTGAAGGGAGTGTTGAATAAGATGGAGTAGAAGAGACGAAAGGAGGAAGCGGAATGAAGAAGGGAAGTTTCTAAAGAGGAGAGGAAGTAGATATAAGTGAACTGTGAATATTGTGAAAAGTAGACAAAAGTTAGATATAAGCCGCGGAGGTAGAGATTGGCAATGCGAGGCAAGGCTATGCGATCATAGAATTAAGGTGTAGCTGAATGTTGGTTTGTGAGGATTAATTTTAAGACAATTCTGTAAAAACATGGAGATGTAAGCAAGGAAATTTTTCAAGGCTAGTAGGCCGAAAAAAATAAACATTTATCTGATATGTCCATTTTATCAACATCAAGATATTTAAAGGAAAGAACCTAAGCTTGTTTCAGGAAAAGAAGAACCCCAAGTTCAAAAAAAATTCTGATATAATTATTTGTTGAATTGATGAATAGAAAATTACGTAATTTGAATTCTAAATACTTGGAATTTAGAAGAGTTATAATGCTTTAAATGCTTTGATTTTGTGGTTGAATATGAAAGTTTAAATTTTTACATTTTCATGACTTGAAAAATGTTTTATAGCCATAAAATAACCAGAAACTTGTATCTGTTTTCAGAGGCCATCCTGAAACACTTATATTGAGAATTTGATTGCTAATAAGAAACTTATCGTGCGAATCATGCTTTCTAGTGTAAGATTGGTTATTAATTGGTCAATTCGACTAGTCATAGATCTCTATGTGTATATAATTTTCGAACACCCCCCCCCCCAGGTCACTTCTGTGAATGCGCGCCTGGGCAAAAGCTGGAGAAAGTTTATATAATAAACAATTCACGAGAGATGAGAACGGATCGAAATTTAAAAACTTTAAGTTACATCAAACAATGCAATAATATTTAAAACATTTTTCTATTAGGAGCAGAGGTCGAGTTTCAGCAATAATTTGAAAATTCTGCATTTATAGGAAAAAGTTCTTTGAATTTTATTTTCTGCTTTAACTTCTGGTATTATAAATCTTTAAGGTAACGTTGAAGCGTTTTTATTTTAACATGAAAATGTCCTTCAGAGTTTGTTTAATATTTTTTCTTTGAACGCATATTTAAATTTAAACTGTATTTTTACTTTACTTTGCACGTAAACGCATCTACATTTTTTCCTTTGCTATTGAGATGAAGCATGCGTATTAAAAAATATGAGCACAGTATAGCACCATTATTGATTACAGAGAACTCTTTATGCTGTCACATGTCTCTTGTTTCTTTCCCATATCGGTAAGGTTTTACAATAATTTTAAACAAAACTCGCTCTCAGAAGTACGTGCACATTATTAAAATTTTGTATTATATTCTTATTTTTCAATAGTTATCAGTCTTTCATTCAAGGAAGTTTACAGAAAAGTTCAAAGTTCACCAGATGTATTTCATTTTCAAAAGTATTAAAAATATCATAATTTCAATCAATTTCGAATTAACTGTTATCATTCCATCATCATACAGTTAAATTAGGATTTCTGCTGAAACAAATGAGAAGAACGGGAATTGAGATGGACGTCCTTTTGAAGCCCTGACAAGTTCGAGGTTGATTTCTCAATCAAGTGTTTGTTATTAACAAAAATCGTAAAATTGCAATATTTTTGATCACTTTCTTTATATTCGATTAAGAGATAAGTAAAGAGTGTATAGGACTTTGTTTATAGAACATAATATAAGCCTCAAAATGAGCCCTGGGCAAATATCCTACGACAAATAGTTTACGATATATAAATTTGGTAATTAACATTGTGCGTTTTTCAGGGAAGACAAAGCGATGATGAATTCTCATTGTTAAAAAAATAATCGCGATCGGGTTTTCGCTACTGGAGTTTCAAATTGGCTAGTTTAAACTATTAATTTTTTTTTCGATTTCAGATTCCAAAGATTACAGAGGAGTGGGGGAGAATTTTTTTTAACATTCATATTTTGTAACAAAAAATCTGTTGAGTCTAATTTTTCTGAAATATCTAACAGATTGTGCATCTTCAGGAAAAAATATGTTTAAGATATTTTTTAGATTATTAGTTTTTCTGTGCAATATATTCGTTACAAAAAAGAATTATTTAAATCAATTTTATGAATAATTATGCAGAAGTTCGTTGGAAGCTGCAATTATTTAAAAAAATAGTTTATAACGATTTATTATAGACAATGTGAAAAACTTTCTTGACATCTTAAACTTGATAACGATGTTTTCCGCGACAATGACAATTAATTATCACTTTGTCTTTCCGTAAAAACGCACAATGTTAATTAACTAATTAATATCTCGTAAATTATTTGTCGTAGGATGTTAGCTAAGGAGTCACTTTAAGGCTTATTTTATGCTGTGAAAACGAAGTGTTATACACTTTTTGCGTATGCCTTAGTCGAAAGTAACAATCCAAGCAAACGCGTCGAGAAAATGTTGCGATTTCACAAATTTTGTTAATAACAAACAATTTATTAAGAAATCAGCCTCGAAATTTTGAGCACTTTAAAAGGATGCCCATTTAAACATTTCAAGGCAAAGATCTCCTTTTAGTGGCTGTTTACAATTAGATTATCTAATAATATAGATTACGAATATTCTGCACTAACAATTTTGTAAATCAAAATGACCAAAAATTATTTTCATTTCATGAAAAAATGTATTTCTAAATGTTTCTAAACATTATTGATAAAAGAAACAGTTTTAATTGTGAAGGATTTTTTAATATTAGGAATTAATTCTGTTTATAAGATTTTTCTATCGCACTACATAATTTGTAAACTTTTTCACACTTTTAAAGAGATGAGAAACATGAAATAATGGACAAATCTTAAAATATCTTAATTTTGTTAGTGTCTGCACTGTCGGTAGCAGTAAAAAAAATTGCCGATACTTTTCAAAAATTTACTTTAAGTTCTGAAGATTTCAAAAAATTTCAAACAAAATATGGATTTTTGAAGATTACAAAAAAAAAGAAGGTATTTAAGTATTATAAAAGGTTTCAAGAAAATAAAAAAAAACTCTTAAGATTCCTGGAAAATTTTGAAATGATTTTTTATTTGAAAAAATCAATTTGTAAGGAAAATTGAAAAAGATCTCAAAATATTTAAAATAATTTCCTATAATTTCGAAATAGGAGGGCAAAAGATTTATAACACAAATTTTTGCAATTTTGCAAGGTCATAAAAAAACAATCTATTAAGTTTAAGAGATATTGAGAAGTTTGAAAAGATTCAAAAATAGTTTCAAACTTGAAAGGACTTCAAAACATTTAGAACCAAATGCAGATTTTTAAAGATTTCGATCAGAAAAATTAGAAGCCATCTGAGAATTTTTAATGGTCACGCATGGCTGAGCACGGCCTTTCTCTCGGTCCCGCGTATCCCCTCATCACGAAACTGTTGAGCACATAATTTCTCGAAACGTCGCAAGTCCGGACTTCTTAAATCCGAATTTCAGTGTATTCCTAATATGAAGAAAGTTCTTCTCATATAAACAGAATACACCAATTTTTAACAATTTGTAGATCTTTGAATACTTCGAAAAAAAATCCAGAAGCTTTAAGAAGAAATTTTGATCTAGAAGCTAGAAATTTTAAGAAAAATGTATACATTTTTTTTATTACTTCCATTTTTCTAAACGTCTTAAATATATTTTAAAGGGAATAAAATCTTTTCCAATATCTGAAATCTTCCAAAATCTTTTTAAATTTCTTTAAGAATCTTCGAAAAATTATATTCGTATAACCTAAAAAAAACGGTAACTGTCCTTATTTCCTTGTTCTCAGATCACAAATTTAAACAATAAAAAATGTGTTGTGCATGAGCCTATTTTTTCTTTGGCAATTTCGAAAATTGTAGATTTTTACGAAGTGTCTCCTCATCCCGTAATTCGGGATAAGTAGACAATTATTTTTGATAAGTGTAGGTAGTCGTCCTAAAATTTCGAAAAGACTAGTCCATCCCCTTTTCCAGCTACGACAATTTCTCGGGATGACTAGCCGCAGCCTTATTTTTAAATAACAAATTACTTTCTCAAGTGTGATTCAATTAAAAAAAATGATTATTAAATAATTTAATAGAGGAAATTGATCCACTTACTCGTTTTCTTGCTGTGAGCTTGAAGATATGCAGTAATAACATCACATTGCTTATCACGTTTTGCTATAAGGTAATCCCGGCGACGCAGCTGGCGAATCAGAAGTCCACCTGCATGGCTAACGTGTTCTTTTAGAGTTTCAAGTACCACGTAAAGTTCTTCTTCACCTTTAAATAAAAAATTATTCTTGAATTATAAAAACTTTCAAGACACAAATATTTATTTGAATTTATGAAATAGAGGATCTTATATTTCGGTGTAGATTGTACAGAATTCGCATAGAAATTTCTCGATTTTTAATCTTGACCTTTGAAAAATAAATAACCTGACAGGGAAAATAGGGTGATTTTCCACAAACGTAATAGAATTTAATATGAAACGCTGTGAATTCTTTAGATTGCAAGTCGAAATTCATTGCATTTTCAACAATAATAGTAGAATTTGTAACCAAAAAATATTTTTAACCAAAAGAAATTAATTTTCAAACCAGAAAGACAAAATTTCAACCAGAACACATTAAGTTTTGACCAAATAGTGGCATAGCCAAGCAAAAAGTTGATATTTTAAACAAAGGAAACGAATTTTTAACAAAGTAGTTAAATTTTTAAATGAATAATTAAATTTTCAAGTCAAAAAGACGAATTTTTTTTTAAACAGTTGAATTCTCAACAAAGCGGTTAATTTTCAACCAAGAAATATAATTAATCTACCGTAAAACGGTGAAAAAAAAAATTGTAATGAGAAAAGGGGGGAATAGAGAAAAGTGTGTGATGTCTGAAATATGAAAGTAGTTCTCAACGAATTAAATAATTATTGAACTTTACCTTTGCAGGTTCATCTTTGGTAAAATTCATAAACTTTTTCAAATTTATCGTCAGCAAATAACGTAACGTTATTTCCACTGACCCCCCTCCCTGCTACCAACTGAAGTTTTCGCTCCCCCCCCCCCTCAACTGGTAACGTAGTTTATAGATGGCCCTTAAGTGTCAGTTTGAATTCTTGAATTTTAAATAATTCTAAAGACATTTCTGAATGATTAAATGCATTCTCAAAAAGTTACAACGGAGGAAAATAAAAGTGACACTTTTAGAAAGAATTGTCAATATAAAAAAATTTGTTTGAATACATTTATTTAATTTAAAAATAATCATCGGTTATAGATAAAATTGAATAAGCCAGAGAGACTTTGGCAGTAGCTGACAAAGCATGAGTGAAATAAGGTAGTCATGTGACCTCACCAACTTCAAGAGATGGTCCTTATGTTTTCAAGCACTATCCTTTTAAGGTAGAAGCACTTATACAGCAAACCACTTCAGCTCATCTTGCAATTGCGACAAAGGGTCTTCAATGTTGGAAATTCAAATTTTTTAATCAATATACTAGTTATATTCCAAATTATTAGGTGTATAACTTAATTTTTACCTCTCTCCCAAAAAAAATATTTTATGTTATAAAATATATAAATACCAGATCAATCTTGGAAATATTGTCCATTGTTTTTGTTGACCTTGCGCCACTTATTAGGTAACTTACGGATGTCATCACGAAAGAAACTTGGAGTCTTTGAGCCGATAAAGTCATCGAAAAATTTTCGAACGTCGTCCAGATTTTGAAATTGCCCATCTGCTAAAGCCTGTTGCATTGACCGGAACAGGTTATAATTGGATGGGGCCAAGTCTGGTGAATATGCCGCCTGCGGGAGAACTTCCCAGCCCAAGTTTAAAATGGTTCGCTGAGTCGTGCGCAATATGAGGTCGAGCGCTGTCATGGAGCAGCATAACTTTTCGGCTTCCTTGCCACGTAAATGGCATTTTCTCATCAAGCATCTCGTTCAATTTGTTGAATTGTCGGCTGTTGCGTTCTGCAGTAACTGACTGACTTGTTTCCAAAAGTTCATAATAGAGAACAGCCTTCGTATCCCAAGGCCATTTACTGGGCAAGGAAGCCGAAAAGTTATGCTGTTCCATGACAACGCTCGACCTCGTGTTGCTCGCGCG
>JAABKJ010001185.1:0-26828 GCA_011634705.1 Andricus grossulariae | reverse complement strand
ATCTAAGAGAAATCAAATTTATACTGAAGCAGATGAATGTTTAGAGCAAAAAGACAAATTTTCAAAAAAGTTGGATTTTTATCCAGAAAAGATTTCAACTGATTTTTCAACACCAAACTTTAAATTTGCCTCAAAAGGTAAATTTTCTACAAAATAGTTGAATTTTCAAGCAATAATATTGACTTTTCAACAAAATTGTTGAGTTTTCAAACAAATAACAAAATTTATAACTAAAAATATAATCTTCTTCTTAAAAAATTGTTGTTGGTTAGATTGAAGATAAATCCTTAATATTTTTTTTTGAAAAAGGCGGATCTACAATTCTAATAGAATTGTCCAAAAATGCATTGCGTTTAAAAAAAAATTATATAGAATTTCCGCATGCCAAGTTAAGTTTAACACTTATTTTCCATAAAAAATACGTTTTTGATCTAATTATCTCAAGTTGACAAACACAATTATTTATACAATTTATTATCATTTTTATTAATATTCTCTTTGAATAATGTTGGAAATCTGCTGCTTTTTCTGAAATTTTTAACTTTTTGTTCACTTTTCTTATAGAATAAGGTAATAATTAATACAAGTCAATAAAAATGATTGTATAAACAATATATTATTGTTTTTAACTATCTTCTTTTGGATAGTTGCGAGAAAGTTGCGGTTTTTTCCTGAAATTTCAAACTTTGCTTTGGATTAATAGTTATGAACGAATAATAAATAAACGTTGAAGAGAATAATTTGTTAAACAATCTCTTTCTTTTTTGTGAATATATTTTTCTGAAATAAAATAGATATTTGAAATATTTTTCAAATTTTCTATACGGATCATATTGAACGTAAATTTTTCTTATATTAGTTACTGAGAGCCGTTTTATTTAAATTAATACGATTTTTTTCTTTCTAATTAAAAAGTCAAAGAAAAGCTGAAAAATTCAGAACAAGCTGCAAATTTCTAGCATTACTGTAAGAGAAGATAGTGATAAACAATATTAAATTATTTAAATAGTTATGTTTGTTAACTTGAATTAACTATTATTTCACTAAGTAAAAAGTAGACAAAAAATGGAAAATTTCCGGAAAAAAAGAAACCAGATAGCATTACATTCGAAGAAGATAGTTATAAACAGCAATAATTTGTTTAAAAACTTGTCTTTGTTAAATTGCTTTAATTATTACACCGTTGGAATTGAAAATTGGACGAAAAGTGAAAAATTATAAAAAAACCTGCAACTTTCTAGAATTGTTCTAAAAGAATGTTAATAATGACGAATTGTTTAAAAAAAAATTTTCGATTGATTTAATTGATCATTGTCTCGATCTAACTGGAAAGTAAAAAACAAATTAAAAAATTTGGAATATTCCGTAACTTTCTAACTCTATTCTGAGACAATATTGCCATAAACAATAATGAATTGTCTAAAAAAATCTTTACACATCTTATTCTGAATAGAAAGTAACACTTAATGTTTTAGAGACAATTTAAAAAAAAACCCGCACAAAAATCATAATTTATTTATTACAATTTATTTGAATCTTTGTTTACTTCTTGACTAAAAAATCTTTCTCGGAAAAAAATGAACTTTTTTTTATCGAAATTCATATTTTCGGATTAAAATTAAGCATGACCAGTGCCGATGTCACTGGGTCTCCTCTCGGGAATGAATTTAAAAGTGTGCCAAGTGAAGCAGTTTCTATCCATAAACTCGCCTATAAATTGAGAATCTAATAGAAATAAAAAATAAATCATAAGAAATGAGATGAATTATGTAGATGTTTAGAATCTAAATGGCAGATAATGAAGATTGTAGTAGGTCATCAGAACAAGGCCGTAAAATGTTGCGTAGTTAGACCCAATAAAAGCATCCAACTATTTTTGATTGAAAGTACATTCTTTCTGTTTAAAAAATCTCTTGAAAAATCAATCATCCTAGTTGGAAATTCAACAGTTTGATTAAAAATTAATTTTTCTGATAGAAGATTCATCAATTTAGTCGACATTTCATTTCTTTGTTTGGTTGCAAAGTAATCTTCTTGGTTGAAATTTTGTGTCAAAAAGAGGTTTCTTGACACAAATCGACTCTTCTCTTAAATTTAAGACTGAGAGGATGGTTAAAAACAAAAGAGAGCAGAGGACCATGCTTTAATTTCAAGAGAACTTTTTTTTGAGTGATGACTTACACTTTATTGATGGTGGACCTAGACCCCACTAGGGCACATTCTCTAATTTCGGAAGCCTCGGAAGAGAAATGAAAATGCGACCTAACTGAAGCATTAGGCAAGGCTAGGGGGTATGGTATATAAAGAGGGCACGTGTACACGTGTTTAGGCGCGTGCCGGAAGTGACCAGCCGGATGCAGACATCAGAGACACCCTACTTCCTATGGCCTATGGCCCTATGGCCTATGCCAACGTATGCGTTAGCCTTGCTTTGTTCTTCCAAGGATTATGATGCTGATCTCTTTCTTGGCTTGCTTGGGGTAACTAACGAGGGTGGACCGGTGCACCATGGTGCGTGGAGCAAAGAAAGGGAAAAGGGTTGCCCAAATGTCCAGGATCTTCAACTCATCCACACTCTCATTACCATCTGCTCGGCCTAAGAATTCAAATTCCAATTCTAATTTTCATTTCAATTCCAATTCCCATTTTCATTCGAATTCCAATTCTGATTCCAATTCCAGATCCAATTCTAACTTCCATTTCAATTCCCATTCCAGTTCCAATTTCAGCCCTGTCTATGTCCTATAAATAACAATTTCAAATCTAATTTCCATTTCAGTTCCAATTCTAATTCCCATTCCAATTCTAATTTTAACTCAACTTCAAATTCCAATTACAAAGCGTTGCCCAAATGTCCAAGATCTTCAATTCATTCACACTCTCACTAACATCTGCTCCACCTAAGAATGCAATATCCAATTCTAATTTCCATTTCCTTTTCAATTCCAATACCAATTTCCATTCCAATTCTTATTTCAATTCCCGTTCCGATTCAAAGGGGTTGCCCAAATGTCCCGAAAATTTTTAACAATAAACTTGACGATAAACTCCTTTACACTATCATTAACGTCTGCTGTGCCTGAGAATAAAAATTCCAATTCCAATTCTAACTTCCATTTCAATTCCAATTCCAGTTCCAATTTCCATTCCAATTCCAATCCTAATTTCAATTCCCGTTTCGATTCCGAATCCCGTTCCGATTCAAAGGGGTTGCCCAAATGTCCCAAACATTTTTAACTATAAACTTGACGATAAACTCCTTTACACTATCATTAACGTCTGCTGTGCCTAAGAATAAAAATTCCAATTTCAATTCCCGTTCGAATTGTAACTCCCATATCAATTCCCATTTCAGTTCCAATTTCAGTTCCAATTCCAATTGCCATTCCAATTCCAAAGGGTTGCCAAAATGATACGAAAATATCCACTATAAACTTGGCGATAAACTCATCCGCACTCTCATTAAAATCTGCTCTGTCTATGTCCTATAAATAAAAATTTCAAATCTAATTTCCATTTTAATTCCAATTCTAATTCCCGTTCCAATTCTAATTCTCATTTCATTTTCAATTCTAATTCTAATTCCAATTCCGAAGGGTTGCCCAAATTCCCTGAAAATGTCTAAGATTATCTTAACAATGAACTCATCAACACTCTCATTACCATCTGCTCTGCGTAAGAATTAAAATTTCAATTCTAATTTCCATTTCAATTTCACTATTAACTTGACGATACAATCATCCATCCTCTCATTAACATCTTCTCTGCCTAACAATAGAAATTGCAATTCTTATTATCATTTCAATTTCAATTTCCATTCCAATTCCAAATTCTATTCCAATTTCAATTCCAATTCCAAATTTTAATCCAATTTCAATTCCAATTCCAAATTATATTCCAATTCCAATTCTAAGGGGCTGTCCAAATGTCCCGAAAATTTGAACTATAAACTTGGCGATAAACACCTGCACACTCTCATTATCATCTGATATGCCTAACAATAGAAATTTCAATTCCAATTTTAATTCAAATTCCAAATTCCATTCTAATTCCAATTTTAATTCCAATTCCGGTTTCAATTCGTAGGGGTTGCCCAAATGTCCAGAAAATGTTAACTATAAACTTGACGATAAACCCCACACTATCATTAACTTCTTCTTTGACTAAAAATAAAAATTCCAGTTCCAATCCTGACTTCCATTTTAATTTCAATTCCAGTTCCAAGTTTAGTTCCAATTCCAATTTCCATTCCAATTCCAATGGGTTGCCAAAATGACCCGAAAATATCTACGGTGAACTTGACGATGAACTCATCAACACCCTGATTAACATCTCCTCTGCTATAAATTAAAATTTTAATTCTAATTTCAATACTAATTTCGATTCCAATTCCAATTCAATTTTTTATTCAAAATTCCAATTCCGATTCCAATTTCCATTTCAGTTCCAATTCAAATTCCCATGTCAATCCTAGTTTCAATTACAATTACAATGATAAAGGGTTGCCTAAATGTCCTGAAAATGTCCACTATAAATCTATAAAATTGGCGATAAACTCAACCATACTCTCACTAATATCTGCTCTGCCTAAGAATAAGACTTTCAATTCCAATTCTAATTTCCATTTCAATTCCAATTCCAATTTTTATTCCGATTCTAATTCTAATTCCAATTACGAAGGGTTGTCAAAATGTTCCGAAAATATCCGCGATAAACTGGACGATAAATTTATCCATACTCTCATTAGCATCTGCTATGCCTAAGAATAAAAAGTGTAATTCCAAATCTAATTCCCATTCCAGTTCCAATTGTGAGTTTCATTTTAATTATTATTCTAATTACCATTTAAATTTCAATTTTAATTTCAATCTCTATTCCAAGAAGTTGCACAAATGTCCCGAAAATTGCCAATATAAAATTGCCGATAAACACATCCACACTCTCTTTAACATCTGTATTCCGGCTAAGAATAAAAATTCCAATTCCATTTCCAATGCTTATTTCCATTTCAATTCTGATTCCAATCACCATTCAAATTTCAATCCCGATTCCAAGGGGTTGCCCAAATGTCGCGAAAATTTTCACTATAAATTTGACGATAAACTCATCCACACTCTCATTAACATCTGCTCTGTCTAAGAATAAAACTTTCAATTCCAGCTCCAATTCTAAGTTCGATTTTAATTCTTATCCTACTAAGGATTAAAATTTAAATTTGAATTATAATTCCCATTTCAATCCCAATTCCAATGTGTTGCCCAAATGTTCGGGAAATTTCCACTATAAACTTGACGATAAACTCATCCACACTCTCATTGATATCTGTTCTACCTAAGAATAAAAATTCCAGTTCAAACTGGTTCAAACTTTAATTTCCAGTCCAATTCCAATGCTAATTACCATTCTAATTTCAATTCTAATTTCAATTCCAATACTAATTTCAAAGGGATGCCCAAATGTCTCAAAAATGTTCACTATAAACTTGACGATAAACTCATCCACACTCTCATTAACATCTGCTCTGCCTAAGAATAAAAATTCCAATTCCAGTTCCAATTCTAATTTCAACTTCAATTCTGATTCCAATCACCATTCAAATTTCAATTCTAATTTCAATCCCTATTCCAAGGGGTTGCCCAAATGTCCCGAAAATGCTCACTACAAACTTGACGATAAATTTATCCACACTCTCATTAACATCTATTCTAGTTGAAAATAAAAATTGTAATTCTAATTCTCATTTCAATTCCAACCTTTTGTTTTGCGGACGACATCCTCACTACAATATTTTTCTGGATGAAATTATTTTTGCATTTTTAACTATAAAATCGTATTTAATAAACTTGCTCATCGTCTTCCTTATATGATTTTTTTCTCTATCGCTTTTTCTTATAGCTGAAATCAGTCCAAAGTACCTAAAAGGAAGAAACTCTTGTTTTTGAAGAGAAATAGGAATAATAGGAAGGAGAAGCACTCAAGAGCGAGCTCAAGAGTCTAGAGCCTGAAACATGATCCCTCGCACCGGCTGCACCATTTTTAGCTCCTTCAAATCCTGATTAGCAAAATACATCTTAAAAAAGACGGTTGACCGACGGAAATGACTGATTTTCCTTTCCCTCCTCCAAAAGCAGAACCATTTTTTTTTTAATCTCAAGCTATTTCATACAAATTTGACTAAACTGTTAGTTCTTCTTGTCCTACTGATACTCACTACTCACATTCACTTGCTTTCTTTGAAATTTAGTTGACTTCTATTTTTTTTTTTAAGCGCTAGAATTGAATCAGAATTGTAAGCTACAGACTAATTTACTGAACAAAAAAAGCAACCTTCTTTGCCCCACATTGATGCGGTGCAACCGTTTTCCGAATTACTCACATCAGTGGATGCATACAAAAATTTTCTGATACCCTCCAAATAATCTGAGAGCTCGTCTCCTTCTATATTAAAAAAAAGAAAGGTCATCCAAAAAAATTAATCTTTCACAAAAAAATATATATATTCAAGAAAATAGTTGAATTTTTAACTGAATAAATGCATTTTCAACTGAAATGATGACACTTTAACTAAACAAATGATTTTTTAACGAAGGTTGAATTCAACAAGAAAAAGTTTTCAATTAAATAGTTTAATCATCGAACTAGAAAAATCCATTACCAATTAAACAGTTGAACTTTTTAACGAAAAAGGTTAATTCTCAACAAAGAAGTTAATTTTCAACAAAAAAGTTAATCTTCCACCCAAAAATTGAATAATTAATTTTAAAAATGACAAAAAGACGAGTTTTCAGCAAAAGAATTTTCAACCGAGAAAGATTTTTTTGTTAATAAAAAACTTCTTTCAAAGTTTCAAATATTAAAGCCAAAAAGACGAATTTTCCACACAAAAATGTAATATTGAGAAAAAATGTTAACTTTCAACCCAATAGTTGCATTTTATACCAAAATGGTTTAATTTTCAACCCAAAAAGATAAATTTTCAACAAAAAGGTTCAATTTTTTACCAAAAAGGATCGCTTTTCAATAAAGAAGATCAATTTTCAATAAAATAGTTGAATTTTTATTCAGAGAAATGAAATGCTCAACTAAAAGAGATGAAATTTCAACCAAAAATAGAATAGTTAAATTTTCAGTTAGAAAAATTAAATTTGATTTAAAAAAAACTAATTTTCGTCTAAAGAAACTGAAGTTTCAACTGAAAAAGATCAGATTTTAACCAAAAATGGAATTTTCAGTTGGAAAATTTAATTTTAAAACAAGAAGAAAAAATAATTTTGAAGAAAATAGTTAAATATTCAACTGATGAAAAAAATGTTCATCCAAAATTATGAATCTTCAATTCTTCAACCAAAAAAATAAATTATAAACCTAGTGGTCCAGCTTTACACCAAGTATTTGAATTTTCAGCCCAAAAGGATGACTCTTTAACAAAATTATTGACTTTCCGACAAAAAAAGTAAATTTTTAATCAAATCACAGAATTTTATAACAAAAATGAATTATTCTGAAACAAAAGATTAGTTTCCTATTTGCAATTCCGCGACAGCTGCACAAAACTTGAGTGACTTCGGAAGTGATGTTTTACGCTGAGAAAAATGATTACTTGAATCCAAGAAATGTAATTAAAATAATGTTTTTCGGTTGAAAAAAGCATTCTTTTGAGAAAAATTTATATCGATCAAAAAAAGATTTGATGGGACCTATTCAGTACTACATTTCTTTTGATATTTATCATAACAAAAACGTATATGTTTCAATATGTTCACAGTAAATCCCCGAGATATTTATCTGAAGTTGGATAATTTTTATCCGCCTTCAATAATCCGAATCTTCAGTATTGACTTGAATTGTCAATTCAAAAGGGTTAACTTTGTTAAAAATTCATTTTGCTTTTGTTCTAGAAATAGATAAAAAAACTTAGATAAAAAGTTGTCTGAAAACAAAAGCATCATCCTTTCGGCTGTTTTGTTTTGAATCATTTGAATATCTGTTTTACAAAAACATAATCAATTGGCTACAATATTAGGTAAAGTTTGTCGCAAAAGGATAATTTTTGCTGCAAAAAGATTCCTTTGAGGCAAATCCAATTCATTTTCAGCTGAAATTTAAGAGGAAATTCCATTTGTGTCAAGAAGCATCATTCTGACACAAAAGGAGCTTTCTCTGAGTGATAACAACACAGTGAATCCTCGAGATACAATTTATTCAGATACATCATATCTCGGGAATTTACTGTGAATGTTCTCATCAGAAAACAAAAATCGAAAGTCAAAAATTATGTCCTTAGTACGATTAAAAAGCCATTATGTCGAAGATGAAAGTATTGATACTCTGACAATTCTCCCCTCGAGTTAGTTCTGCAGTAGTTGATATAAATAAATAAACTTTTTTTCCAATAATGAATTTGACCATATTAATATATGTCAGTAAATCCTCGAGATACTATTCATCTGATACAATTATCCGTTAGCAGATAATTTTTATCACGAGGCGGATAAGAATCATCCGCCACCGGATAATTGTAGTTGTCAATTGTCTGCAACGCTTTTACCCAACTTCAGACAAATAATATCTCCGGGATTTACTGTGGAAAACAGATTAGTGAATAACTTGAATGGTTCGAATCTTAAAAATTGACTTGAATAGCTGAAACAAGGACAATTTCCATGGGGATGCATGATGTGCACAATGCACTACCACCCCAACCGGTAGAAATCAGATGCGAGTCACGTGTCGTGCCGATCATAGAGTCGAAATTTTTCAAAGAGGCTGGTTGGCATCTCGCATGGGGTGCACAATGCACACGAGCTAGACCTAGAGTATTTTATCTTGAAGTTTAAGACGATGCGACGCGTCTTGCGCTCACCCCAAGTATAGGCAAAAATAAAAGGGGGACCCGCCTACGCTCGTGTGGGGCACGCGCCGCGCCTGCTTCGGCAAAGGGGATGCCACACCTGCCCCCTTCTTTCATTGTATGTACTACCCTCCTAGACCTGGCAAACCATAACCATCGGTATGCCAGCTATAGCTATACTATAGCATCAGCAGAAGCATCTGCTGGAATCTGCGAGGGATGCGACACTACATAGGGCGATAGGTTATTATTGGCATTGTACTAGGGTTGAGGGGTACATACGGCCGCATATGTGCATGTGGCTGTGCGGCATGTGCAAGTTGAGGTACGTGTGAGGGTTGGGGTGCTGATGGACGCTAAAGGTGCTCCTGCATCTTTCATTCTTTCTGATCGCCGAGCACAGTTGGACAGGGCGTTGTTTTATTGGGACAAAATCTCAGCCGCCTACTTTCTTCTCCAGCTAAAGTTGCTTCAAAAGCTCTATATAAGGGCCTTATGAAGGCAAAGGGTGGAGGCACGACTCGTCTAACCATTGTGGCAATTTCAGTTTTTACGCTTCGTTTACTTCTAGGGGCTCTTAACTATTACCAACTTGGGTTCATTGAAGGTGACTTGAGTTTCATTTGAACAATTGATTCATAAAGGCATGAACATTTTAAATCAACGAGCATCATGTAACTGGCAATTATCCAATCTTAAGGAAAGCATTTAAAGAAAATCCTTATTCATTAGTTCTTCTTCCTGAAGATTTCACGAGAAAAGCTTTCATTAAGAACGAATCACTTGATGCTACAGGGTTCTAGATTGTATTATCACATATGACCTGACGTTATAAGATTCAGTCACACAAGCTCATAACTTAGGATAACGATTTAGGATACTTTAGGTATAAAATACTCTTGGTCTTGGTATGATACGTAATCGTAATGGTGTACCTAAAATAGCTATCCCGTATGGTTTTAGCTGAACGAGCAGTACAATAATCGTTGGAATAACGCGGACTTCTTCGGGGGGTTGCCGGGGTCGCAAATTCCAAATCCGATGTCAAAATTACAAAACTCAAAACAAAAGATCCAGTGATACATGGTGACGAAAAATGCGCTTTGTCAATATTCCTTTAAATTAGCACTCGGTGGTTTTTATGGACATGTGCAAGTTGAGGTATGTGTGAGGGTTGGGGTGCTGATGGACCCTAAAGGTGTTCCTGCATCTTTTATTCTCTCTGATCGGCGAGCCCAGTTGGGCAGGACATTGTTTTATTGGAACAAAATCTCAACGCTTTTCGGATCCACCTACTTTCTTTTCAGAGTAAAGTTGCTTCAGAAGCTCTATGAAGGCCTAAATGAAGACAAAGGGTGCAGGCATAACTCGTCTAACCACTGTGGAAATTTTATTTGTTATGCTTTATATACTTCTGTATAGACTCTTAAGGGTCATCACCAATTAGGTAATGCCCCCCCCCCCAATCTTCACTATGAGAAATGTTTTGGAAATTTTTCCGAATCAATCTTCCGAAGACTGATTCCACTTTTGGCTTACCTTTATCGGCAGCCATCAAGAGGTAAACTGCCCGTATTCCTTCGCTTCCAACAATTTTGGGAAAAGATTCCGAATATTCACCGAAAACTGGAAAATTTAACGAATGATTTAACAAAAATTCTGAAAATTTGATGTTCCCTTACTAGCTTCGGGAAAATTTCCTTACAAAGTTTATTAAAAGTTCATCACTTTTGGTAGAATCATTTTTGGTTAATATGAAATTGTTTATTTGAGAACTAATCTGATTTTTCGTTACAGATTCAACTATTTCGGTAGAAAATTTAACTATTTGGTTAAAACGAAACTTTTTTCATGGAAACACATATTTCCGAAATGAAAATTTAACTGGTTTACGGAAAATTCATCCTTTGAATTGAAAATTTAAACGTAACTATTAGTTTTTAAATTAATTTTGTTTTGGTTGAGGTTTAAAATATTGTACTAAAAATTTGTCTTTTTAATTGAATTCCGCTGGTTTTATTATTAAACGATAGTTAGCTTCTTTGTTTAAAGTTGAACTACTTTGTTTACTCGTAAAATAATTTTTGTTTGTTTGAAGATTCATCATTTTAGTGGAAAATTGATTTCTCAAGTTAAAAATTTACTTATTGGTTAAAAATTCGTATTTTCAAGTTGAAAATTTAACATTTTTGTAGAAAATTGGTCTTTTTGGCTTCAAAATTCAACATTTTAGATTAAATTTTTCTTTCTCCGACTGAAAATCTTTCTTGGTTAAAAAATTAATGATTTGTTAGAAAATTCGTGTTTTTAATTTAAAAATTTGTCTCTCTTGGTAGAAATTTAAGTTTTTTTTATGAGAATTCATCTTTTTTGTTTAAAATTTGAACAGCATTGAACCATTTTGTATAAAATTGAACTACTTTCTTTTAAATTCATTTTTTGTTTCAAGATTCATCATTTTAGTCGAAAATTAAGTTCCCAGGTTAAAAATTAAACTATTCTGTAAGAAATTATTTTTTTTAAATAGAATTAGATTTGTTAACTCAACTTCAACTGTTTTTTATTTTAAATCAAAGTCTTTCTTCGCTGAAATATCAACTATTACCTTTTTCGTTGAGGATTCATATTTTTGTTTGAAAATTCAACTACTTGGGTAAAAGTTGAACTACTTTGTTAAAAATCAAACTTCTCCGTTGAAAATTAATTTTTTTTTTTTTGGTTCTCGAAATAAGTATTTTGCAGAAAATTAAATTTTTTGTTGGTAAATTCATTTACCTAATTGAAAATTTGCCTTTTTGATAAAAAATTAACCTTTTTTTTATTTAACTTCCTCTTTTTATAGGAATATATAATCTTGCTGAAAAAATTTCATTTCAATTCGAAAATTCATCTTTGTTTGAGAGAAATTTTATCTCCTTTGGCAAAATTAGTAATTTTTTTGTGTGCTAAAATTGAACTGTTTTTCTTATTTGAAATTAAAACCTTCGTCGTATGAAATATCAATTGTTACCTCTTTCGTCAAAAAATTACTTTTCATTTTGTTTCAAAATTTAACCACTTGGATGAAAGTTTAAACTTCTTTGTCGACAATTATGCTACTTTATTAAAAATTCTGTTTTTCTGTTGAAGATTCATCACTTTAGATGAAAATTTTATTTCATTGGTTGATTTATTAATTTTGTTGAAAATTAGTTTCTTTTTTGTAGCAAATTATTTTGCTAACTAATAATTTAAATATGTAATTTTCGGTAAAAAATTTATATTTTTTAGTTGAAAGTTCACCTGCTTGGTTGATGCTGAATCTGTTTTAGTTAAGGATTCAACTATTTTAATGAAAATTAAACTAATTTGTTGAAAATTCCTTTTTTTCTAGATTTATCATTTTAGTTAATAATTGATTTGATTAGTGGAAAATTTTATTGTTATGATGAAACTTTGTTTGTTTTTTGTAAAAAATTAATTTTTTTAACTCAAATTATCTTATCTTTCATCTTAATTATTAATTCCTAAATTTAATTTAATTATTATCCCATTAGCTTTTTATTAAAGTATTTTCACCTGATAAAAATATGATAATGATATTAATTATTAATAGTTGAATAATATTTCATTCTTGATGCATTAGCATGGGAGATTGATTACAAGTGGTCCACTGACAGGAACTACTTGTCACAGAATGGAACTCACCCGTATACATCTCACACACCTGGGTACTTGAACTCGAAGATTTGCAATTACCTTGATAGTAATGGTGGTACGTTATGAAGACCGATGGAATATCAAAAGGGAGCAGTGAAGAACAATAATGCTGGATGCCATTTAAAAGTTCCGTTAAAGATTATTATCGCTAATATCTAAATATAGAATTTCCACTTACACACTTTTTATTCTTCAATAAATATTTTTAAAAACAAAAGAAAACACGACTTTTGTTTGATAACCAAAAATGTACCTAGGTAATTTACTTAGCATTGACGAAAGAGAGAAAGAAGTCTTGAGAATGATAGTACATTGACTTCTTAATGTAATAACCAGTTACATACATTTTGATCCGACTTCGGAGAACAAACAATATTACATTATAGTTTGGATTTTTTTTAAATTAATTATTGATGCACAGTCTGTAGTGAATCCTGATTTGCAACGACTTCAGTAAAAAAATTTGGAAGGATTGGGCGCCTTCTGCCTACTTGACATTCCTTAATTTCAGCTTTGCTCATATTGTAAACTGCGCGGCTTATCATGTTTATTTTCACTCTTGGATATTGTCTAACTGGCCTATACATTCCACGAAGAATACCACTATACTCCAATATTGCCAAAACGTCACCACTCGATGTTGATATTACAATATGTTCTTCTATTGGCACGGGCACATACCTATGTTTTTCTACTAACAATAGCAGTGGCCTATCGGCAGGAAAAACGTATCTTCGAAATTCGTATTGCAGGTTTGAATTTATGCGGGGAATGAGCCGAACATATCCAAGTTGTCCTAGTGCATATCCAAGTACTCGATCAGAAGGAGGCCTGCCAGGAAGAAACCTGACAGGAGGAGAAGCTCGATCAGGAGACTGTTGTCCGCCAGAAGAGGAAGAAGAAGAAGAGCCAGGATTACGTCCGCTATTAGGGTTCCCGTCAGACTGCGAACTCAATTCTGCAAGAAGAAATGGAGGATTAATTTTTTTGTTTTGTTCAACGCATACCACAATGAGCCTTAACCATCTTTATCCTTCATTTGCCAATGTAACAACCTACGTTGTTGGTTCGGAGAATATCACCAGATTTCATGAAATTTGATGGGATTGCATAATATTGTCATAGATTTGAAAGAATTTATTCGAAAGAATTAAAGGATTATATTACCTTAAAATATATTAAAAATTATAGATATATTATATTATTATATTCACCAATAGAACTAGAAATGACCGCGAAGGTGAAAATGAAAGTAGAAACCATCCTCATTTTTTTAAAGTAGATGAGAAACTGATTCATGCTTCAATTAATAATTTGGTTGACAATTTAGTCGTTATCTCGCAAATTATAGGCGTCGAGATTGTTCATAATTTGCTAATCAATAAAACTGGTCTCACAAGATAAGTAATCTTTTAAGCAGTAGGATGGACTGATTTTTAAATTTTTTATCATCATTATAATTATAATTACGATTCTTATCAGACTTTTAAACTGTTGAGGTGGCTTACCAAATTTGCGTACCTATCCAATAAAACTGCACTGACGAAAAATATAAAATTGGAATATACTTACGAGTCAGTATGATAAAATTATTTGAGTTTCTTAAGGTAAAATAAGATTAAAAATACACGTGTCCAACAAACCCATACACATCAAAGAATACGTGTGCAAAATTTTGTGCCGATTGGTCAAAAACTGTGGATTTGCTTTATCATCATACGTTTTAGGGCACTTGATTTCATATATCAGATATTTGAAACATTTTTATGAAAATAAACATATGAACTTTATAACATATGTTCAAATTTGAAGCCAAAAGAACGAATTATTTACAAAAACGTTGAATTTTCTAACCGAAAATATGAATATTTGAACAAACTTAATCTTCTACCAAATTTTTTATTCCTCGACCAAGCCAGATTAATTTAGACCCAAAAGTTGAATTTTCCACCAAAAAGGATTGATGTAATTCACAGCAAAAAAGAACGTATTTTTACTAGAATAGTTACATTTTCAACAAAAGAAGTGAATTTTAAAATAAAATGACGAAATGAAAAAAATTGAATTTAGAACAAAAGAGTTCAAGCTAAAAGATAATTTTTTAACCCAGACGGTTAAAAAACTGAAAATGAAATTCTACAATTTTCAACAAAGGAGGGGATTAAAAAAAACATGAATTTTCAACAAACTAGTTCAACTTTCAACCAAAAACCTACATTTTTCAGCAAGAAGATTAATTTTTTATCAAAAAACATGAGTTTTCAACCAAAAAGTTTAATTTTCTACGAAATAATTGAATCCACAACCAGACCAGACTAATTTAGACCCAAACAGTTGCATTTCTAAACAAAAAGGATAAATTTTCAATTAGGAAAGATCAAGTTTCAATAAAAAATATCACTGTTCAACAAAAATTGGAATAGTTACATTGTTAGTTGAAAAATTAATTCTCAAAAAAAAAAAAAATAACTTTCAACAAAGTTGTTCAACTTTAATCAGGTAGCTGAATTTCTGACGAAAAAAAAAATGTTTGAAAAAAAAGTTGCATTTTAAACAAAATTGTTCAACGAAACACAAGAATTTGAAACCAAAGTGGATGAGTTCTGAACCAAAAATATAATAAAAGACATTTTAACCAAAAGTAGTTGATTTTTTTTTGTTGGGTTTTATTTATATAATTACCATTTTAGCGAGAGAAAAAAACGAGAAAAAGGGGAGAATTCTTTAAAATTTATTATCAGGAAATGTACTGAATATCATCTAAGTTCGTAACGTTTATATATACTTCGGATAGAAAAAAAATATTATGAAACTGATGATGCAAAATTATCAAATGATCAAGCGCAAGTTAATCAATGATACAAAGTATGTAGTGAATCCTGATTTGTAACGACTGCAGTAAAAAAATTTGGAAAGACTGGGCGATATCTGCCTACTTGACATTCACTCTTTTCAACTGCGCTCATATTGTAAACTGCGCGGCTTGTCATGTTTATTTTCACTCTCGGATAATGTCTAACTGTCCTATAAATTCCACGGAGAATACCACTATACTCCAGTACTGCAAAAACGTCACCATTGGATGTTGATAATACAATATGTTCTTCGGTTGGAATGGGCTTATAAGTATTAGGTCCTAGTAAAAATAATAGTTTTAGTTCATCGGCAGGAATAACGTATCTTCGGAATTCGAATTTTCGGTATTGATTTACGTGTGGAATAAGTCGAATATATCCAAGTTGTCCTAGTGCATATCCAAGTACTCGAACAGAAGGAGGCCTGACAGGAGGAGACCTGGATCTGACATGAGGAGTCGGCTCCGCAGGAGGAGAAGACCGGTCAGGAGAACGTCTTCTGCCAAGAGAAGAACCAGGATTACGTCCGACATTACGATTCACGTCGGACTGTGAACTTAATTCTGCAAGATGAAATAGAGGAATGATTTTTTTTGTTCCACGCATACCACAGTGAGCTTTAAACATCTTCAACCTTTACATGTTCATATTACAACATACTCGTGACGTATGAAAATTAAATAGTAAAGTTAATATGAGTTTGGGAAAGATCATCAGATTTCATGTGCTGAGTCAAGCCTGACAAATAGCATGAGGTCAGTACTCTCAGCGCATTATTTGCGTCAGCTGTTAGCATGCATCAAAATCTAATAGAAATGTTTCATGCAGCCCTGACTTCTTACGTTCAGATTTCCTGGATTTAGGCTAAAGCCCACTGCAAGCGATGCCCGAAACCGGTCTTATGTCAGGAGTTGAGTGTTATTTGACGGTATTTTATAATATTTTAGTGGATTTCAAACGATATATTTGCAAGAATTGAAGGACCTTGTAAGCTTAGAATATATTAAAAATCATAGATAAATAATTATAATCACCAAAAGAATTGAAGATGACAGCCAACGTGAAAATGAAAGTGTAAACGCTCCACATTTTGTCACAGTAGACGAAAAACTGATGAAAGCTTCAATTAATAATTTGCTTAGTAGCTTAGTCGTTATCTAACAATTTATAGGTGTCGAGATAGTTCTTAATTCCAATAAAACTGTGTTGAAGACAAATATAAAATTTTAATATATATACAATTCAGCAATAAAATTATTTTAGGTTCTCAAGGTAAAATGTGATCAAAAATGCACGTATTATATCTCTTGAATTTATAATGGGTGATTACATCCATGAGATTATCATTATTTGTTTCATCTACTTTTTCTGTTTATTCATTCAGTTTCAAGTTTTGCATTAAGTAATAAACATTATTATAAATAAATAATGACACCAGAGTTTATTTCATTATTTGAAGATTGAACTTTTATGTTGAAAATTTGTTCTTTTTGGTTAAAAATTAATTTTTTCAATAGAAAATTTAAATATTCTATTTTCAGTTGAAAATTAATCGTTCTAAGTTTAAAATTAAACTATTCAATTTTTCACGAAAAATTCAACTACTTAGATGAAAGTTAAACTACTTTTTTAAACATCGACAGGAAGTTTTTCATTAGACAATATTTCTGTGCAAGTAACCGAATTTTTCCCCTCGAAATCACACTGCCGTAAAAAATCGTAATTGTAGAACACATTGTGGTTAAATATTTAGTTAAATATTCTATAAAATAATCTTCAGCGAAGAATATTCGATGAAAATATTTACACTGTAGGAAGAAGAAAAATTATCAAAAAAACTATTGTTAAGAAATTCTTCAAGAACCTGTTTTCTTTAATTCCTTGTGAAATGAATTTTCATTTGAAAAATTTTTACAACATTTTTCGTTGAAAAAGTTTTCAGTTGAATTTCAAATCCAGAAGGACGAATTATCTACAAAGAGATTGAATTTTCATCCCGAAAATATGATTTTTTGACAAAAAGTTTAATTTTTACCAACAATTTAGATTTTCATAAAATTTTTTTGCTTTTTAATCAGAGAGTTTATTTAAAACTTTATTATAAGGAGAAAATTTCAGTAAATTCAATATGGGTGACACAATTTTTTTTATTTACTTACAGATCTTCAAATTGAACAGATTATTTTCCTCATGAACCTTACTTTTATTAACTTTTTAACGTTTTAAAGACACTAAAAATAGATTTATGAGGTATTTTCGAATAAACTATTCATTAAGGTAGAATAAAAATTCGACTATTTGAATTAAATTCGAATTATCTCAGCGATTCCATTTACCACGTTTTCTGGACGAAATTGTCATATAAATGTATAAAATTATTTTATTTTTAAAGTTCGAGGGTAAAAAAACGCAACTTTGGATTGAAAACAATATTATATTTTAGTTTCGATTTTTTCAATTTAATCAATGGTACAACGTCTGTAGTGAATCTTCTTTCGCAACGACTTCAGTAAAACGATTTGGGAAGATTGGGCGATAGCTGCCTACTTGACATTCCCTAATTTCAACTCCGGTCATCTTGTCAACTGCGCCGCTTATCATGTTTATTTTTACTCTTGAATGATTTCTATCTGCCTTATATATTCCACGAAGAATCCCACTATACTCCAATATTGCAAGAACGTCACCAGTGTCCGTTGATAATACAATCTGCTCTTCTCTTGGTACGGGCACATACATATTGGGTCCTGCTAGCAATTGTATTAGTTTATTGGCAGGAAAAACGTATCTCCGAAATTCGAATCGTTGGTTCTGATTACTGCGGGGAATAAGCCGAACATATCCAAGTTGTCCTAGTGCATATCCAAGTACTCGAACAGAAGGAGGCCTGACAGGAGGAGACCTGGATCTGGCACGAAGAGTCAGCTCCTCAGGAGTAGAAGACTCGCCAGGAGAATGCTGTCTATTCAAAGAAGGAAAACCGGAATCTCGACCGCGATAAGTATTTGCATTCGACTGTGAACTTAGCTCTGCAAGTAGAAATAGGTGATTATTTTTTTTGCTACAACTTTTCTAAGTTTTTCCAGAAGGAGTCTGATTTTTTTACTATCCGCGCTGGTCGTACCGACAATTTCTGACTGTAGTGTAAGTATTAAATAGTAAAGTTGAAATGAGTTCAAGAAATATCGTCAGAATTCATGTTATTGGGCAGGATTTTATTATATGTTAATGAATTTCAAAGAACCTATTCGCAAGAATTAAAGGCTTTCATGAAGTTTAAACATATTGAAAATTATAGATATATTAATATATTTACCAATAAAATTGAGAATGACCACCAAAATGAAAATGAAAGAATAAACCAACGACATTCTTTCAAAGCAGAGGAAAAACTAATTAACGCTTTTATCAATAATTTGGTTAACAGTGTAGTCGTTATCTTACAAATTATAGGCGTCAAATCTTATCTGATTTATAAATTATTGAGGTACCTTACAAAATTTGCGTACCTACTCAATTAAACTGTGCTGACGAATAATACAAATTTGGAATATATTGACTATTCAGTAATGAAATTATTTGAGTTTCTCAAGATAAAATAAGATAAAAAATGCACCTGTTCTGTCTTTCTGATTCATAATGGGTAATGTACATAAATGAGATTTCAGGTTATTATTTTTTTAATTTACTCTTTCTGTTTATCAATTTGAATTCGAATTTCACATTAGTTATCATGTATTTTTATGAATTAATAATGATACAAATATTTATTTTATTGGTTAAAAATTGAAGTTTCCGAACAAACTGTACAAAACCATATTTTCTTTTATAGGAAATATGTGTTAAACTTCCTGGGGCTTGCGGAACCTTTGAATATCTTTTTTCTTCAAAAACTAATTTATTTGTTTTTTGGCTTCGAATAAATTGAGGAAGACAAGCATGAAAATTCGAAAAACAAAAATTTTCGACGATAATACATTGACTTTTTTTATATAATTACATACATACATGTTGATCCAACTTCGGATTACAAACAATATTATATTTTAGTTTCGATTTTTTAAAGTTGACTAATGATACAAAGTGTGTAGTGAATCCTGATTTGTAACGATTTCAGTAAAAAGTTTTGGGAAGATTGGGCGAAATTTGCCTACTTGACATTCCTTAATTTCAGTTGGGGTCATATTGTCAACTGCGCGGCTTATCATATTTATTTTTATCCTCGGATAATGTCTAGCTAGCCTATACACTCCACGGAGGATCCCACTATACTCCAATATTGCCAAAACGTCACCATTGGATTTTGATAATACAATATGCTCTTCTTTTGGTATGGGCATATACATATTAGGTCCTGCATGCAGTAGTATTAGGTTATTGACAGGAAAAACGTATCTTCGAAATTCAAATCGCCGGTTCTCATTTGCCCTGGGAATGAGCCGAACATATCAAAGTTGTCCTAGAGCATATCCAAGTACTTTAACAGAAGGAGAGCTGCCAGGAGGAGACCTGGATCTGGCACGAAGAGTCGGCTCCTCAGGAGCAGAAGACCGGCCAGGAGAATGTTGTCTCCTCAAAGAAGGAAAACCAGAATCTCGTCCACAATTAGTATTCCCGTTGGACTGTGAACTTAGTTCTGCAAGAAGAAATAGAGGAATAATTTTTGTTAACGCATACCACGCTGAGCCTCAGCATTTTCAACCTTTACTTGTTAGTGTTACAACCCGAGAACCCGTGAGGATTTTTTAAGTTTTACTGGCTTAAATTGAAGATAAGACTTTAGGGTTTGATTTTTGCTACAAGTTTCTTGGGTCAATCGACGCAAAGAATAATGAGCTTCCAATTGATTTCTTTAAAAAGTTTCTTGCTCCTTTTTTGAAGGAGTAATCAACTTTTAAAGTCAGCAGTGATTTTTATTACGACCCGCGCTGGTCGTACCGACAATTTTCGACCGTAGGGTAAGTATTGAATGGTAAAGTTGAAATGAGTTCAAGAAATATCGTCAGATTTCATGTTGTTGGGCAGGATCTTATAATATTTTAATGGATTTCATAAAATCTATTCGCAAGAATTGAAGGATTTTAGAAAGCTTAAAATATATTGAAAATTATAGATATTTTGTATCATTATATTTACCAATGGAATTAAGGATGACCGCCAAAGTGAAAACGAATATATGAACAAACCACATTTTTGCATAGTAGAGGAAGAACTGATCAATGCTTTAATTAAGAATTTTGTTAATGGTTATGTCGTTATCTTAAAAAATAATAGGCGTCAATTCTTATCTAACTTAGAAGTTATTAAGGTGGCTTACAAAATTAGCGTACCTAACCAGTAAAACTATGCTGACGGCAAATATAAAAATGAAATATATTGACTATTCAGTAATAAAATTATTTGAGTTTCTCAAGATAAAATAAGATTAAAAATGCACCTGTTCTAGCTTTTTAATTTATACTGGGTGATGTATACCAATGAGATTTCAGGTATTACGTTTTTAATTCACCCTTTCTGTTTATCAATTTGAATTCTAGTTCCACATTAGTTATTAAACATTTTTATGAATAATTAATAATAATACAATAAATAATTTCATTGGTTGAAGATTGAACTATTATGTTAAGACTTAAGATGTTAAGATTTAATAGAAAATTGATCATCATCATTGAAAATTCAATTACTTCTTTGGTTAAAAACTATTTTTTTTTCCTAATCACGTTTTTAACTGTAAATATAGCTTTTCTATTCCTTGTTGAAAATTATTCGTTTTTATTTTAAAATTCAACTCGTTGACTCAAAATTCAACTGTTATAATTCATATTTCTGGGTTAAAATTTTAACTTTCTTCTAGAGAATTCGCCTTTTCAGTTTATTTTAATAATTGTTCTTCAAAAATTTTCCGTTCTTCATTTTTAAATAAAATTGTACTAAATTTTATGTTGCAAATTCTTCTTTCCATCTTCTGGCTAATCAAGAAGCTCCATTGTTAGCTATATTCAAAAGATTTTTATGGGAATAAACATATCAATTTTATAAAATATGTTCAATTTAAGATAGTTGAATTTTCAACCCGAAAATATGATTTCTTAACAAAAAGTTGAATTTCTATCAAAAAGTCGAATTTTCATAATTTTTTTTTTAATTTTTACTCAAAGAGTTGAATTTGAACAAAAATATGAATTTTCGGGAAAGCTTTTAAGTTTCTACCAAATTGTTCAGTCTCCGACCAAACCAGATTAATTTAGACACATTCATTGGAATTTTTTACCAAACTGTATAAACTTTCAGCCGAGAAGATTAATTTTCGACCGAAACAGACCAATTTTTCTCCTGAACCGTTTCCAATTCTAATGCACAATATCGCGTAATATACTCGACTGAGTACTCGCGCACTGCGGCCCTTCCAAAGCCTCTCGCCCTGTCTCTCTCGCCTTGTCCGATGAGAAACTATGTGGGTTTTATGGATGGAATTGTTATATCAATGTATTGAATTATTATATCCTTGAAGTTTTAGAGTAAAAAATGCTACTTTGGATTACAAACAATATTACATTTTAGTTTAGTTCAAATTTTTCAAAGTCAATTAATGATACACAGTCTTTAGTGAATCGAAATTCGCCACGACTTCAGTAAAAAGATTTGGGAAGATTGGGCGACTTCTGCCTACTTGACATTCCCTAATTTCAGCTGCGGTCATATCGTCAACTTCGCGGCTCATCATGTTTATTTTTGTCCTCGGATAATGTCTACCTAGCCTATACATTCCACGAAGAAAACCACTTAACTCCAATATCGCAAAAACGTCACCATATGATGTTGATAATACAAGCTGTTCTTCTTCTGGCACGGGCACATACATATTGGGTCCTGCTAGCAATAGTATTAGTTTATTGGCAGGAAAAACGTATTTCCGAAATTCGAATCGCCGGTTCTGATTACTGCGGGGAATAAGCCGAACATATGCAAGTTGTCCTAGTCCATATCCAAGTACTTGAACAGAAGGAGGCCTGACAGGAGGAGACCTGGATCTGACACGAAGAATCGGCTCCTCCGGAGCAGAAGACCGGCCAAGAGAATGTTCTCTGTTCGCAGAAGAAAAACCAGAATCTGGTCCGCAATTAGTATCTTCGCTGGACTGTCAACTTAGTTCTGCAAGAAAAAATTCAATAGTAAAGTTAAATGAGTTCAAGAAATATCGTCAGATTTCATGTAATTTGACGAAATTTTATAATACTTCAGTGGGTTTCAAAAAATCTATTCGCAAGAATTGAAGGACTTCTTAAGCCTAGAATATATTGAAAATTATAGATATATTGTATTATCAGATTTACCAATGGAATTAAGAATGACCGCCAAAGTGAAAACGAAAGTATAAACCATCCTCATTTTTTCAAAGTAGAGGAGAAACTGATCAACGCTTTAATTAAGAATTTGGTCAACAGTTATGTCGCGATCTCACAAATTAAAGACGTCGAGGCTGTTGTTTATTCGTTATTCGGTATTATTAATATTATCATTATTAGCATCATTCGTCTTATGTGATTATATAAACTGCTGAGGTGACTTAGAAAATTTGTGTACCTATCCAATAAAACTGCGCTGACGAAAATTATAAAATTGGAATGTACTTACCTTATCGTGCAATAAAATTATTTGAGTTTTTCAAGGTAAAGTAAGATTAAAAATACACATGTTATATCTTTGTAAATTATAATGGGAAATATATGCCAATGAGATTATTATTATTTGCTTGATTTACTTTTTTTCCATCAATTTGAATTCGAGTTTTACATTAGATATTGCACATTTTTATAAATAAACAATAATGCAAAAAATTATTTCATTGGTTGAAGATAGAACAATTATGTTGATTTTTTGTTGTTGAAACAGCCAAAAAAAATTATGATTTCCCAAAGATTCTAGAAAGATTTCAAAGATTTCACAAACATTTTCTTAAAGATTTCGGATAGATTTGAAAGATTTCATAAAAATTTCAGACAGATTTGAAAGACCAGAAGATCGAAAAAAATTTTTCCATCTCCCACATTCTACTTGCACTGGTCAATACGAAAGAACATCAATCGTCTTCAAAATTTAAAGTATTCTTCGAACATTGTTTTGTGACGTGCCTTGATAAAAACATTGATATTCGCGTTAGTAGCAAATCGCAGTCAAGTTCTATTAATTTAATTCATCTAAAACATTTTGCGCGCAGTAATCGTCCTTTATTTTTAAAAAAACTCGGCTCATCGTCTAACATTTTTGTTAAAGATTTCACAGAAAATCTTATGTAATTTAAAAACTTGCAAAAGTTTCTTTATTATAACAAGAAAATTTCAATAAATTCAATATGATTGACACCAATTTTTCATTTACTTATAACTCATCAAAATTAACAAATTATTTTTTCTCATAAAACATACTTTTAATAATTTGTTAACGTTTGAAAAAACACTAAAAATACATTTTTAAGATATTTCCGGATGAACTATTCATCAAAGTATTTCCGGGCGAAATATTCATTAAGATAGAAATTGCGTGGGATTTCTGGACGAAATTGTCATATAAATGAATTATTTAATTTTTAAAGTTCAAGAGTAAAAAATTCTACTTTGGATTACAAACAATATTATATTTTAGTTGATTTCAGATTTTTAAAGTTAATTAATGGTACAAAGTCTGTAGTGAATCGTGATTCGCCACGACTTCAGTAAAAAGATTTGGCAAGATTGGGCGATAACTGCCTACTTGACATTCCCTAATTTCAGCTGGGGTCAGATTGTCCACTTTCCCACTTATCATGTTTATTTTTGCTCTCGGAAAACGTCTAACTGTACTATACATTCCACGAAGAGTTCCACCACACCCCAATATTGCCAAAACGTCACCATTTGATGTTGATAATACGATATGTTCTTCTGTTGGCACAGGCCCGTAATCAGTAAATCCTACTCGCCATACAATTGGTTTATTGGGAGGAAAAACGTATCTTCGAAATTCGAATCGCCGGTTCTTATTTGCCCTGGGAATAAGCCGAACATATCCAAGTTGTCCTAGTGCATATCCAAGTACTTGAACAGGAGGCCTGCCAGGAGGAGAACTGCCAGGAGCAGACCTGCCAGGAGAAGTCATGCCAGGAGGAGACATGTCAGGAGGAGACATTCCAGGAGCAGGCATGCCAGGAGCATACATGCCAGGGGCAGACATGCCAGGAGGAGACATGCCAGGAGGAGACCTGGGTCTGGCACGAAGAGTCGGCTCCTCAGGAGTAGAAGGCTGACCAGGAGAATGTTGTCTGCTCGAAGAAGAAGAACCAAAATCTCGCCCGCAATTAGTATTCCCGTTGGACTGTGAACTCAGTTCTGCAAGAAGAAATAGAAGATTAATTTTTTTAACGCATACCAATCTGAACCTCAGCATTTTCAACCTTTACTTGTCAGTGTTCCAACCCGAGAACTCGTGAGGATTTTTGAAGTTTCACTAGCTTAAATGAAAGATAAGACTTTAAAGTTGGAGTCATACGAATTTAAGATTTTCGCTACAACTTTCCTAGGTTCTGCCAGAAGTGAAGGTCAAGATTCAAAATTCTTGAAATTCTTGCATTTTTCTCAAACTTCTCAGGTACTTTATTCTCTTGGAGAAGTCAAAAATATCTCTATTAGAGGTCAATCGACGCGAAATTCAATGAGCTTCCCAACGGTTTCTTGAAAAAGTTTCTTGCTCCTTTTTTGAAGGACTTTCTGAACTGAACATAAATTAAAAATTATAGATATATTGTATTATTATATTTACCAATGGAATTAAGGATGACGGCCAAAGTGAAAACGAAAGTATAAACCATCCTCATTTTTTCAAAGTAGAGAAAAAACTAATTAATGCTTTAATGAATAATTTAGTTAACAGTTTAGTCGTTATCTCGAAAATTACAGGCGTCGAGATTGTTGTTTATTCGTTATTCGTTATTCGGTATTATCATTATTATAATTATTATCAGCATTCGTCTTATCTGATTTTTAAACTGCTGATGTGGCTTACAAAATTTTCCTATCTATCAAGTAAAACTATGCTGATAAAAAATCTAAAATTGGAAAATATTTATTATTCAGTAATAAAATTGTTTGAGTTTCTCAAGGTAAAATAAGATTCAAAATACACGTGTTATATCTTAAATCTTTTTAAAATATAATTGGTGGTGTACGCCAATTAGATTATTATTATTTATTTGATATACTGTTTTTGTTTATCAATTTGAATTCGAGTTTTACATTAGTGATTAAACATTTTTATAAATAAATAATTATACAAAAATTTATTTCATTGATTAAAGATAGAACAATTATGTTGAATTTTTTTTGTTGAAACTGCATTTTTTTAAGTTCTTTTTTAGTAGTAAATTCGTTTATTTGGTGACAATTTGTCCTTTTTGGAAGAAATATTACCTTTTTGATTGAAAATTCATGTACTTTGTTACAAATTAGTGTTGTATTGAAAATTATTTTTTTTAACTAAAAATTTAACTATTCTATTTTTTTGTCGAAAATTTATTTTATTTGTTTAAAAATTTATTTATCTTACTTAAAATTAAAATATATAATATTTTTTGTTGAATATTTATATTTTTCAGCTGACAATTCATTCATTTGGTGAAAATTGGTCTTTTTTTGATCAAAATTATTCATTCTGGTAGAAAATTAATCTTTTTGATTGATTTTTTATTTCTTTGGTTGAAAACTAGTTTTCTATTGGAAATTATTCTTTTCAACTAAAAATGTAACTATTCCATTTTTTTGTCAAAATTTTTATTTTTTTTTTTCATTTTTGATACACATTTAATGTTTTTGGTCGAAAATTCATTTTTTTTTTTTTTGAAAATTGAACTATTTGGTAGAAAACTTATTTTATTTGGTTAAAGAGTTACTTTCTAACTTAAAATTAAACTATTCTATTTTTTGTTAAAAATGTATTTGTTTTAGTTGAAAATTCATCTCTTTTGTTGAAGATTTGTCTTTTTATGGTATGAAATAGAAGATAATTTAATTTATTTGAAAGTTCATTTCTTTGGTCAAAAATTCAATTAATTTGGCTGACAACCCGTTTTTTCAGTTGAAAATTCAATTATTTTGGTAGAAAATGCATATTTTTGGGTTGTAAATTGAACCTTTTTTTAAAAAATTTGTCTTTATAGCTTCAAAACTCAACATTTTGGATAAGATTTTTTTCTTTATTGATTGAAAAATCTTTCTTCGTTGAAAATTCAATTCTTTTGTTGGAAATTCGTATTTTTTAGTTTAATTTATTAGTTTTTTTATTGAAAATTAAAATATTTTTTGGTGGAAATATCAACTATTACACTTTTTCTTGATAATTCTTTTTTTTTCTATCAAAGATTCATCAGTTTGTTTGAAATTTCAATATTTTGT
>JAABKJ010001184.1:0-31374 GCA_011634705.1 Andricus grossulariae | reverse complement strand
ATTAATCTATTGTAAATTTCATGTACTTTTCCTTTAATGACACTCTCAATTAGCAGTCACTTAGTTCAATAAATCTATCAAATAAGCCAGTTGATCCAATTGTTTGACTAAATTGATGGTGAGAATAGTAATTCAAATATTGGCTTGAATATGACGATTTTTTGAACCAATTAGTAATCTAATTTCTATTTTTAGTTTTTGTGATAGACAGATCTAAAAAATTGACAATATCATTGTTTTCTATTTCCGAAGTGAACTGTAGAGATTCTTCTATACTATTGAATGTGTTAATTAGTTCTTCATTTTTTATGTAGGAACAATAGTAAAAATATCATCCACATAACGCTTAAAGAAAAGTGGTTTGAAGCTTAATTTAGATAAGGCTCTATTGTCAACATCTTCTAAAACAAGATTAGATGCAATAGGTAAAAAGGTGAACCCATCGGACAACCAGAAATTTGTTTATAGAATTTTTGATTAAGTGAAATGACAGTATTATTAATAACCGTTCTGACAGCTATTAAAATCTCTAGTTTGATCTTACAGTTAAATTTTTATGTAATTGTAATTTTTTCCAGATACTGGCTTTAGAAGATTAGATAAGAATTTTCTGAATTGTAAGGTGGAGAACCAATAGTAGAGATAATCAGTCTTCATTCTAATTCTGGTTTGTAAACTTCAGGAAGGGAATATGCTTTTGCTGTCACACAAACGTGGATTTTTGAATTATAAGCTAAATTTTCATTCACGTATCTTTTTTCTCCCATCTAGAAATAATATCATTACATTTTTCTTCTATGGACAAAACTAAACTGGTACCAACTTTTTTATATTAAGTATCATTCTGTATAATATTTTCAATAGTCGATTTGTAGTCTTCTGAATTTTCAGTCACTGAGATATCTTCTTTGTCTACTTTTACAAAGGTAACATCCTTGTGGTCATTTTGGAATTTTGTAGCAATGTCTGAAATTTGATTGGAGTTTTTTAATTTATTGATTTTTTCATGATTTGAGATTAAATCTGTATCTATTTTTCAAACATTTGATTTCTTATTATTATCTTTAATTTCTTTAATACAATCTTCTATATCAGCAAGCTTATCATTAGTAGGGATGTTGTTACAATAAGAAATCCGAAATTTAGTACCCAATGCTAAGGTTTCAGTTGTTTCATCCGCAATTGTCACATTAGATAAATTTTTAAACAATTTATTAACTCTTAAGTCTCTGTATCTATTTTTTTCTTTCTAAAATCTGTCATCTAATAATTTAAAATTTATAATGTGAGCTTCCCTTTGTTGAAATTTTAACTTTTGTAGACTACATTCTTGTGATTGAAAAAAGTTACCAATCGAGTTTTCTGTAATTTTTCTGTCTAGTCCATATTTTAAGTAATTGGAGTAATTTCCTAATTCTTCAATGTTGTCGATTATATCACTAATTTCACAATTAGGAATTTTCTTCTGATAAGTAAATTTGACATTTTGTTCTTTGACAAAGGTCTTATAATGTAAATTATTCAAATTATAATTATTTGTATAATTTTATATATGTATGTAGTAATTCTTTAATCTTATACCAAAAAATATAAGTTGTTACCTTGGACATGAGTATATTACAGAAAAAAGCGATGTAGGCACGAAAAATCCATTACAAAAAATTGTTACAATATTACAGTAATTTTTTTAGCCCCTTATCGTAGAGGGAATTGATTACTAATCTTTTTATAGTCGTCTTAATACCTTATATATCATATATTCAAGCGATCAAAATCGGTTGGGCCAATTTGGAGAAATTCGAATTTTGTTATTTTTCAAAATTTGTTTATAATTTTTGTAAACAAAATTTTTTTGAAGTTTGTGCTTGGGGTAAATTATTCTTATAATGGTAGGAACTTACCCCTAAAATATGAATAAAAAATGATGAACCATATGAAATATGAACCTAAAATATGAACCAAAAAATATGAATTAAAAATTAATGAAATTTATGAATTTTTATTTAGACATCTTTAAAATTGAATGAATTTCAATTTTGAGTCGTAAAAATACAAGAAATTCTATTACTATATACCCAAAATTCTTAGGATACACATTTTCATAAAATTGAAACGATTTTGAAATTTTTCAATGTCATATTGGATTAGCCAACTTGAATTTGGAAATTCTGTTGTCAAATTCGAGATCAAAGACCACAAAAACTTTAAAACACTCATTTTTATGGAAATGGGATCACCAAGACAAATTCTACAAAATGGAAGATGAGTTTCCCAAAAAATTGTTTTTATTTAAAAACAATGATTCAAAGCAGGCGTCGCGAGCCTACAAAAAAGCGTTCCATTTCTCCTGATTTCCCCTACTTTCAATCCCCTTATTTCCCCTACTTTTTCTCTCCTCATTTCCCGGGCTTCCCCTAACTCCCCTCCTCTAATTTCCCCTACTTTCCTTTCCCTTATTTCCACTCACTTTCCATACTTCCACTCCCAAATTGCCTCTCAATCCCCCTTTCCTAATTTCTCCTCACTTCACCTACCCTCCCTCCCTTCAGTTTCTCTCACTTTCCATAGTGACCCTCCCTTCATTTCCCTATACTTCCCATGTTCCCTCTCTTCCCCTTCTTTTCTATCCTTATTTCCCCTAATTTCCTTTTACTCACTTCCTCTTCTTAAGTTCTTATTTCCCCTCATTTTCCCTAGTCTTCCTCCCCTCACTTCACCTACCTAACCTTCTCTTATTTTATCACACTTTCGCTACTTACCCGCTCCTCATTTCCCCTGACTTCCTCTGATTTTCCCTATCTCCCCCTACTTTTCCCTATCTCCCCCTACTTTTCCCTATCTCCCCCTACTTTTCCCCCTCATTTCTTCTGGCTTCTCCTACCTCCCTTTCTTAAATTCCCTCACCCTACTTACCCTCATTTGTAATAATTTCCCTACTTCCCATCCTAAATTTCCTCACATACCCCATCCCCTCATTTTCCCTCACTGCACCTACCCTCCCTCCCTCCAGTTTCTCTCACTTCCCATACTTACCCTCCCTTCATTTTCCTATACTTCCCCCTACTTCCCATTTTCCCCTTCTTTCCTCCCCTCATGTCCCCTACTTCCCTTCCACTCACTTCCCCTTCTTAAGTTCTTCTTATTTCGCCTCTTTTCCTCTAATTCCCCTCCCCTTACTTCCCCTACTTAACTTTCTCTTATTTTATCTCACTTCTACTCATCCTACCCTCATTTCGTCTGAATTCCCCTAATTTCAATCCCCTAATTTTCCCTATTTTCCCCTACTACCAATAAATATTTTGGACAAAAAAATACATATTTCAACATACTTTTGCAAAAAAAAAATGGTATATAATGGAACGCTCTAAGCTTTTACATTTGAACGTCAATTTCTCACCCACTCGTTATAATTTAAAATCAATAAATTAAATATCCGTTTTATTAAACTCTCCTTTTGCACGTTGGCGTTAATATTTTTTCTTCAGTCGAAAATAATGTGGGCGCATTATCGAATGCCCGGAATGTGATAAAGGATTATGGGGTTTCGCATCTGATGAATTGCGAATTCTTGCATAATTTTGCGAGGTTCAAATGTGATAAGCCAATAAAATCGTGATATTATTTATCGGGAATTCATCTCACTATATTTGAATCTGTAAAATATAACTGATTGTCAGTTAAATTTATAATTATATATTTTTAAAACTTTTTTAATGTAAATGATCGTATAGAAACAAATTTAATGCAGAACATATTTTTTTTATTTATATTCTTTGTGAAAAGTGAAGCTTTATAGTATTTGAATAATGATAATATTATAAAACAACTGACACGAAATAGGGTGTAGTCCAAAATGAAAAATTATGGAATGGAAAATTAATTTATCTTCTCAGCAAAATTTCCAGTTTTCTGAGCTAATATTTTTAAAGTATTAAAAATCAACTTCAGTTTTTCTTTAAACTGCTATGAGTGAAAAAATTCAACTATTTTTGGTTGAGAATGAATTATTTTTTATTAAAAAGTCTGTTACATTATTTTTCGTTAAGAATTCGTATTTTTTTGGTTCAAAATTTCATTATTTGACTAAATATTTAATTATTTGGTTAAAAATTCAACTACTTGGTTGAAAATTAAATTTTTTCATCAAAAATTCATATTTTCGATTATAAAATGTAACGGTTTTGCAGAAAATTTGTTGTTTTTTTTACTTAAAAATTCAACATTTTAGTTGAAATTTTTATTATTTTTCAACTGAAATATCTTAATTGTTTGAAAATTTCCATCATTTGTTAAAAATTAATCTTTTCTCGTTAAAATACAACTGTTTTGTTAAAAAATTGATCTGTATTGGTTGACGATTCAACCACTTTGTTGATAATTCGTTTTTTGTCGTTTTTTGGTTGATAATATATATATTTTTGGGTTGAAAATACAACTATTTGATTGAAAATTAATCTTTTTTTTTAATTCAACTATTTGGTGGAAAATTGACCTATTTTGCTAAAAATTTGTTTTTTTTTTAAATTAAAAATTAACTTTTTAAACTCAAAATGTAACTATATTCCACATTTGGTTGAACATTGATATATTTTAGTTGAAAATTCATTTATTCTAAAGAAAAGTGGGCTCTGGCTGGAAAATTTAACAATTTTTAAAAAAATTAATCCTTTTTGGTTTTTAAATTGAACTATTTGGTTGAAAGAATCCTTTTTTTATTAATATTTTTAGGTTTTTTTAGAAATTCCGCTCTCTTGCTTCAAAATTAAACTATTTTGTTGAAAATTAATTTTATTATTGAAAATTCATAATTTTAGTTGAAAATTCAAGTTTTTGGTTTAAAATTATAATATTTTACTAAAAATGATTTTTTTGTTGTGAAAATTAGGTTTTTTAACTAAAAATTTAACTATTATATTTTTGGTTGAAAAATTTATTTTTTTAGTTTATAATTCCGCTAGTTGGTTCAAAATTTATCATTTTCAGTTGAAAATTTAATTATTTGGTTAAAAATGTATTAATTATTGAAAAATAGTTTTTATTTGTAAAAAATTAATCTTTTTGTTTGAAAATTCAAAAATTTGGTTAAAAGTTGACTCTGTTGTTGTTTATATTTTATTACAAATTAATTGTTTTGATGCAGATTCATCGTTTCAGTTGAAAATTCATTTCTTTGGTTGTAGATTCATAATTTGAGTTAAAAATTCATCTTTCTGGTTGAAAGTTCAACTATTTGGTTAAAAATTTATTACTTTTGTTGAAAATGCAATAATTTTACCTGAAATCTTAGAAATTGAGAGCGTTTGTAATTTAATTAAAAATAATATATTACCAACATATATTTTATTTCAAAGAATTTATTCGACCATTTTCTTAAAAAATCACCTTATTTCCCTGTTTTTAGAGCATTTTGACCTGTGAATAATGTTATCGATACAATAGAAAAAATGTTTTGAGTTTAAGTGAGACTTCTACAATGTATTTTACTATTTCAATCAATGAAATTGAAAAAATGACTGATTTATCAGTTGAAATCCTTAGTATTGAATAAATTAGTTGAATTTTTACTAATTCAGATATAGAGAGATGATTATTTGCGATCAAAGATGGAAAATGCATTTTTCAGCTATTTATGCAGCAAAATCAATTCGCGGATTCGTGGTAGAAACACTTATCAGAAACATAAGCGCTTTTCATCAATCACGAGCAAAAAAATGTTTGTCAACAAGTTTAAAAAGAAGTGTCAGTGCGTTCGTTATCGGAAAAGCGCACTGAAGCCATTCAATCTTTTTGACCTTTGATGCTCGAATGGTGTGACATCATCAATCATTAATACAAGGCTTCGCTGGCACCTCTTTCGTTGACACGTTATTATCGACTTATAACATTTACCTGCGAAAAAAGATTTGCTTCAACTGTCTTCAAGTGAGAATCGTTAAAAAAAATCATAATTACCGTAAACGGGGACAACCGGGATATGTTGGGGAAACTGGGCCACTCATCATTTTATATTTTATAATTTGATTTCTTTTTTATGGATAAAAATCCTAAATACTTTTGATTGATTTCTGTAAAGTAAATATCTAGATTAATTTTAGAGGCTGTTTGTTTCAGTTAATTAAAATGCATTTTCTTGGTGAAAGATTTATCTTTTTGGTTTAATATTAAAATATTTTGTTGATTTTTTTTTTAGCTGAAAATGCAATACTTTAACTTTAAATATTAGGAATTTAAAGTGTTTCAAATTAAATTTAATAGAGTTTAGTTGATCTAAGTTATAGTTAAATTAATTCTTATAGTACATTTTTGGTTGCGAATTCAATTATTTGGTTGCAAATTAAATTAATTTGTTGAATATGCAACAATTTTGTTTGAAAAATCATCCTTTTTTATTACAAATTTACCTCTTTTGGTACAAATTTAATCGTTATTCCTTAAAAATGCAACTTTTTTATTTGAAATCAAAATCTTTTTTGGTTGAGGATTCAACTACTTGGTTGAATGTTGAATTACTTTGTTAAAAATTAATTATTTTGTTTGAGACTTAATCTCTTTGGTTCAAAATTTAACTATTTTCTTGAATATTCGATTTTTTGTTGTTGAAAAAGTAATATTTTCACTTGAAATATTAGAAACTTAAAGCGTTTCAAACTAAATTTAATAGAGTTAAGTTAACATATTTTATAGTAAAGTTAACTCTATTTGGTTCAAATGCAGACTATTTTGGTAGGGGTTGAAATTAACTTTTTTTTTGTAAATTTAATTGAAGAATCTTTCTCGACTGAAAATTAATTCATGGTTAAAAGTTCGTCTTTATGGTTGCAAATTTGATTACTTGATTAAAACTTTTATTCTTTTGTTGAAAATCGAAAATTTTAGTTAACATTTTCTTTCTTGACTGAAAAATCTTTTTTCGGTACAAAATTCATCTTCATTGTTGAAAACTCGTCTTTGATGTTTAAAAATGCATGCTTATTGTTCGAAATTTCATCTTTGTTGGTTGGTTTGCAACTTTTTGACTTAAAATTAATCTGATTCAGTTGAGGATTGAACTATTTTTCTGAAAATTCGTATTTTTTGTCCAATTCAACTGATTTTGGTATTAAAAAATAAATAAATAATAAAATAAAAAATTAGGTTAAACAACCACCGCAGGGTCCCACTGAGGAAGAAAGGTGGTTGCTGTTACAGGTTAAAATAAATGTTTTTCTTGCTTACGTACTTAAAACGCTTGCGGACCGTTGAGCATCTCGTTTAAAATGAGAGCTTTCTCTTGCATAATCGGTCTGGATACTGAATCACCTCTGTCTCTCGCTTGCTTAAACCTCGAAAAACACATAAAGTGAGAAGCACGCACTTTTGTGTAGCGCATAATGCGTGACGCATTATGCTATTTCATAGACAGACATACGAAGAAGTTATAGGACAGAAAATCACTTACTTGTATAAATATTAGATTAATTGACTACGGAAAATACAGTTTTCACAATTCGCACGTTAACACTTGACAGTTTGAGATCACAAAACGCTGCAGTGGGAGGGCATCTCTTTCTATCATTTGAGATAGACAACGAGGTGCGATCGAATCCGAAACAATGGTTTCGAGATCTCTGTTTCCATCGTATGAGGTAGGCAGAGAAGATCCGACTGTGTTCTAATGACAAGTCAAACTTTTCGTTTCGAAACGATCATACTCTCTATACAATACGATGAAAAAAGAGGTTTCAAAGCCATCGTTCCGAATAATGCGATCGGTCCCATCGGCTTTAGTTGGCTCGCTATCGTGCTAATTCGTTATGCAAACCTGTGTGCTTCTCGCTAGATAGTGAACTGACGCAACGTCATGACGCAGTTACCGAGGTGGGCCCTTAGGGTACAATGCCTTACCGCAACCTTCACCCTTCAACCTTACCGTTGAAAATTCATCTTCTTGGGTTGAAAATTCAACTATTCGGTTGAAATTTAACTTTTTTGTTAAAAATGCATATTTTGAAGTTTAAAAAATCGTCTTTATTGCTTGAATATTCTACATTTTGGTTCACATGTTTCTTTCTTATCTGAAACATCTTTCTTAGTAAAAAATTTCACTATTTTTTTTAAATTGTCTTTTTGGAATGAAAATTAATCTTTTTTGGTAGAAAAGTTCTAGGTTGGAAATTCAACTGTTTTCTAAAAATTCCTCTTTTTGACTTGAAAATTCAACTTTTTGGTGGAAAATTTACTTTTTTTGTTGAAAATTCCACTGGAGAATCTTTCTTGGTTGAACATTCATTCTGGGTTGCAAATTCGTCTATTGGGTTGAATTCAACTGTTTTTGATTGAAAATTAAAATTTTTTTTAGGTGAATCATCAAATATTATATTTTTCAATCAGAATACATCGTTTTTGGTTGAAAATGCAACTTCTTTGGTAAAAAATTTAACTGTTTTGTTGAAAATAAATTTATTCAACTGAAAATTTAACTACTACGTTGAAAATTCTTCTTTTTTGGTAGAAAATTCATCTTCTTGGTTGAAAATTCATCTTTTTGATTGAAAAATCCAACTATTTTGTGAAAAATTCATTTATTTTCTTGAAATTGCAATAATTTTACATGAACTGCTAGAAATTTGAGACGTTTCAAATTGAATTTCATATACTTCCCACATTCATCTTATTAAAAAAAATTATCCCCCTGTTTTTAGATCATTTTGGCCTCTGAATCTTGTTGTTCATATTATTGGAAAAAGTTTTTTTGGCTACTGAACTGGGCTCGTAAAAAGTTATTAGTGGCATTACTGAAATTATAACTCTAGGGATATGGAATTTGCTTCTCTAAATAAAAACTTTATAGGTTTTAGTCAATATCAAAGGTATAATAAAATTTACGATTTAAAAACAATTTCAAGGTCAGATCGAATTTACGTTAGTCCCGTAAATGTCGTTAAATCATCGTAAATTTTAGTTTATGTTGGAGCTTAAAATTACCTTCCATCAGCAACAAGAGCTGCTCGTAATTGTGAAATTAATCCCTTCCATTCCACTCTTCCGGCATGTAGGTAGTACTTTCCCTAAAGTATCACTTAAGATACAGAGTTACCCTTTGACTCAAGGGGTGAAGTTAAACTCTAGGAACTTCAGATGCCAATAAGGGAAACTTTGCCGTCATAGAAATATTTGCTCCTGGTAAATATCGGCTTCATACGTAAAACAGAAAAATATTTGCTACAGGAAAATATTTATTGAAATTTCTTTGTAGGTTGACTTGAAATTAAAATAACTGAGTAGAAACTTCCCAAGGGAGCCAACGATTTTTGACGTAATGGGAAAATTAAAACTGAATATTGGAAAATAATCTACTTAATAGTATTTGGTCACGTTATAATTTTTGTTGCGAAACATGAATTTGTTCATTTACAATGTGGGATTGAACATTTCTGCATCGTTCGATTAACAAATTTTTCTTTTGTAAATTATTTATAAAAAATTGATGGACAATTTTAGGGGATGATGGAAAATGAATGCAATTAACAGTAACATTCTCAAAAACGTGCTTTTTGTTATTGTTGCTAATTTTTATCGTGTTTTAAAAAACAAATGCCGATTTTGCCCTGTTCTACACATGAAATTTGACCATTTTTTCAAGTAGTGGAAAGTCTATTTTTTAATTTTTGTCACAGAGTAAAAATATATCTCAAGAAAAAATATTGAAAGAAACTATCAGTTGGAATTATTGCATCTGCACTTATGGAACAGCAATATTTCTAATAATATTCAACTTAGTCATTATAAACAACTTTTATAAACAAATTCTTACTAGTCTTTTCTTTTATATAAAAAATTGCTTGTTTCACGCTTGTTGCTAAGATTTTTCATAAGCGTCATAATTTACAACGGAAAATCAGCATAATTGAACATTTACCGTTTTTATAAACATTTTGATAAACAAATTCTCAATAAATCAGTTTTTCTCATAACTAAATTGATTTTTTTGACTGAAAGTGATTCATAATTGTATTCAAAGGCAATCATATTCCTCGAGCTTCATAAAACATAAATAATATAGATTGTTCATATCAATTTATTTAAACAAATGTCCCCAATGACCGTTTCCTCGTACAAAAACATTTTTTTTCAATTATTATTGCAATTATATCTTTTGTGATGATTAACCAACGAAATTGTTTGAAAAATAATAGATGTGGTTGTCATAAACATTTTTTCAAACAAAAACTACGAATTATCATTTTTGCGTACAAATGAGACGCTTTTTTCTCTAAAATTATTCTACGATAAACTAACACTGATTAAAAAACTGGATATGAAACACTAAATAACAGTTTTCGTAATTGTTAATAATAATTTCTATTAGAAAATGTCACAATCTACCGTTTGATCGTATAAAAAAGACCATTTCTTGCTACGAGTTTGGTCTAGAATTGAACAATATTGGTGATAATAAATAAATAATCAGGTCAAGGGCCATTCGAAAAATACGTGATACATTTTTCACGAACTATTAGCATCCCCCTCCCCTTGCGTGATGTATTTTTTTGTAAATGACAATTTTTGTAACGTTTAACTAAAACTTCTCTATATGCTTTATGGAAAAAAAACTCTTGTCCGAAAATATTTTATTCTTTAATAAATTTCAAGAGAATCGTACAGTCGATGTTAACTTATGCTAATTTTTCGTTATAAATTGTGACTCTTATGAAAAATCTTAGCAACTAGCGTGAAACAATTTTTTCTATGAGAAAAAAAACAGTAAGAATTTGTTATTGTTTAAAATTGTATAATTAAATTTTCAGTAAAGAAAATGAATTTTTCTTACATAATAATAAATTAATACATTATTTCCAAATTTTTCAATTGAAAGAGTAGAGGAAAAAGTGTTTTTTTTATATCTGCCTAATTATAACAAAAAAGAATCTCTTTAGCCTCTGAAAATTATTATTAAAAAATTTTGATCTGAAACTTTCTACTTTTTAAAAATCTATGAAAAGTAAAAATATTTCATCGCTAATATTTTAGAATATTCCATTTACACACTTATATACACTTTACTACACTTTATACACTTTACACTATACACTTTTATACACTTTATACACTAAACTTTATATGTTAGTTTAAATATTGAAACTGTAGGTTTTAATTTGAATCCAGTTTATAAAAAGCATATTTTTCGTGTAAACTTTATAGGTTAGCTTAAATATTGAAACTGTAGATTTTAATTTTAATCGAGTTTATAAAAGGTATATTATCCGTATCTATGCCTACTTGGATTCTATTTTATGTTTTTTGAACTGACAAAATTAATTTCTTTATTTCAAATCGCTCGAGACCTTAGTTTTATTGATTCATTAGTATTTAACATAGTACAGTCGAATCTGGATTTAGTCTCGGTTTTGGGGCTGGCCGTGACATTAAATCCAGACTCTCTGAATATAAACAGTCAGGGGCGTAATACCTCACGTCAACACTTCAACTGAAAGCACGCACTTTTACCTATAGCGCATAATGCGCATAACGCAGTTTGATAACCAGACATACGAAGCAGTTATTTGACGGAAAATCGCTTACTTTTATAAATAATGAATGAACGAAAAACACATTTTTCACCATTCTCATGTCAACACTTGACAGTTTGACATTAAAAAACACTACAGTGGGACTTCCATGCTTGAAATCTATCGGACCTCTCTTTCTACCATGTGAGATAGACAGGGACGATCCGATTGTTTTTTTTCTTCCGATTGTTGTTGATTCCGATTGTTGACCGGTTGATGGCGCTACGACAGCGCCATCAATTTAGAAGAAATTTTAATTTTCATTAAATATTAGCAAGAAATCTTATAGTAAATAATTAATTTTAACCCGTAATATAACATTTTTTGTTAATGTCAGGGCATTTTTTTGAGAGCGTGCTCAATTTTTTTAAATTGAAATATAAAATTGAATAACAATGATTATTTATAAAAGTAGCTTTATATTACTGTAATTAACTATATTGTTGAACATTTGTTTTATTTCCTTTTGAAATTAACTGTTTTAACTGAAAATTTAACTGTTATATTTTTGGTTAAAAATTCATCGTTTTTGGTATAAAATTCGTTCTTTTTGGTAAAAAATTAGTCTTCTTTGTTGAAAATTTAGCTTCTTGCTTCAAAATTCAACAATTTGTTAGCCATTTTTTCTCTCTCTTGACTGAAAAATCTTCATTAGTTAAAAATTCAACTCATTTTGAAAAGTCGCATTTTTTTAATTCAAGTGTTTTTGATTTAAAATTAAAATCTTTTTTGGTTGAAATATCAAATTCTACATTTTACGTTCAGAATTCATCTTTTTTGGTTGAAATATCAAATACTACATTTTTCGTTCAGGATTAATCTTTTTTGGAATAAAAATTTAATTACATGGTTCAAATTTAAACTCTTTTGTTGAAACTTAATTTTTTTGGTTGAAGATTCATAATTTTAATTCAAAATTCATCTTCTTGGTTGCTCAATGAGATAGTTTGTGGAAAATTCGTTTTTTCTTTGGTTGAACATTAATTTTTTTTACTGAAAATTTTACTATTCCAGTTGAAACATGAACTATTTTGTTGAAATTTTTGTTGTTCTTGAACATTTTTTTATCTTTTTTTTTTGGTTAAATTTTTTTCATTTTCAGTCGAAAATCCGTGTATTTTTATGAAAATTAATCTGTTTTGGTAACAGTTAATTTTCTTGGTTGAAAATTTATCTTTTTGGTTGAGAATTCAACGATTTCAGTAAAACATTAATCATTTTCGTCAAATAATCATCTTTTTTATTTAAAAATGTAACTTTTGCTTTCAAAATTACTGTTTTCTTTGGTTGAAAGTTTTTTTTAAACCAAAAAAGTAATTATTCTGATTCAATATTCTTTCATTTTACTTGAAAATGCCTCTCCTTAATTGAACATTAATTTTTTTAACGGAAAATTTAACTATTCAATTTTTCGTTGAAAATTTATCCTTTTTAGTTGAAAATCCATGTATTTTGATGAAAAAATTATTTCTTGTTTAAAATTGAACTATTTCAGGTGAAGATTGATGATTTTAGTTGAAAACTCCATCAGTTTTTTTGAAAATAAATTTTTTTACTAACAATTTAACTATTCCATTTTTGTTCGGAAATGGATCTTTCTTAGTTCAAAATTCAACTATTTGGTTGAAAACATTTCCTTTTTAGTTGAAAATTCAATTATTTCGTTAAAAATGTATGTCTTTTATTGAAAAATCGGCTTTTTGGCAGAAAATTAATCTTCTTCTTTGAAAATTCATCTTTTCGGTTGAAAATTCCACTTTTTAGTTGAAAATTCAAGTATTCCAGTTAAATACTTATCAATTGGATTAAAAACTCATCTTTTTGGTTAAAAATTAAAACTACTCGGTTGAAAGTTAAACTCCTTTGTTGAAAGTTTATCTCTTTGCTTGAGAATTAATTTTTTTTATTGAAAATTGAATTATTTCATCTTTAGTTGAAAATTCCACTTTTTGGTTGAAAATTTAAGTATTTCAGTTGAATATTTATCAATTTAATTCAAAATTCATCTTTTTGGTTACAAATTAAAACTAATTGGTTGAAAGGTAAACTTTTTTGTTAAAAGTTCATCTCTTTGGTTGTAAATTTAACTGTTTTGTTAAAAATTAATTTTTTCCATTGAAAATTTAATTATTTCATCGTTGGTTGAAAATTCAAGTATTGCAGTTAAATAACGATATCATCTGAAATCTGAATTTTCGCTTAAACATTGTAATAAGTCTAAAACCTTTTTATTTTGAAAGTTTCAAGGAAACTTTACACGTTATTTCAAGATTTTTCATTTAAAATAGCAGAGAAAAAAGTTTTTTTTTCAAGTATCTGCTTAATTATAAGTAAAAATAATCTCTTTAGCCTCTGAAAATTGTAGTCAAAAATTGGTGAGAAAAAACTTTCTACTTCCTAAAAATCTATGCAAATTAAAAATATTTATATTCTATTTCAAATTGCTGTTTTCACTGATTTATTAGTATTCAGCATAGTTTTTAGATAATTTTAAATTTCTCGTAAATCTGAAGTTTGCAGACTTTTTATTTTAAACGGGAAAAAGGAACGACAGCTTCATCCAATCATGAACGCGGGCTTCCCGACAACAATTGTTTTAAATTGTTTCGAGTAATTTCGAGATAGTTTCGAGAATTAATCGAAAATGGCGCCATGCTCTTTTTAATAAATGGACAAGTAGCAAAAGCGCGCCACGCGCGCACATGCTTTATTTTATAAATTTCGAAAAAGATATTTAATTCTGGAGATCAAGAATTTTTATATACCTGGAAAAACCTCGAAATGTCATGGAATTTTTTTTAAAGTCAGCGAATTTTTTTGAGTGTGCTCAATTTTTTTCAAATTAAAATATAAAATGGAATAACAATGATTCTTTATTTGTAAAAGTAGCTTTATATTACTGTGATTAACTATTTTTTTGAAAATTATTTTATTCCATCGTTTGAAATTAATTGATTTAAGGCCATGTGATGAGTGGGTCACGTGACCGGCTTTCTACCTTACCGACACTTTTTTTATTTGTAAACTTATTTTTACACGAATAGTCACATCGAGTTGAAAATTTGGGATAATAAATAAGAAGCACTAAGAAACGCGGCTCTGACCCTTATTATATTTTATAATTATGAAAAAAGTTTTTTTTGTAAATAATTTTTTTTTGATTTTTTCATAATTATAAAAATTTAAGACCAGAGCTGCGTTTCTTAGAGCTTCTTATTTATCAAAAAAATTTTACTCGATGTGGCTATTCGTGTGAAAATAAATTTACAAAAAAAAAGTGTCGGTAAGGTAGGTAGCCAGTCACGTGACCCACTCGTCACATGGCCTTAATGTGATTGAAAAGGTTTATCTGCTAACTTTTTTTTCATACTTGTTTAAGCGGCCACTCTCACAGAAATTAGGAAAAGTATCATTTATTAGGATTTCCTTATAGCCCAGGAAAAAACCCGTATAGATGGTGTCCATCGTAATTTTTTTCCAAAGAGGGGAAGTGAGGGGAAGTAGAGCAAATTAGGTGAATGAAAGTAGGAGGGAGTGAGGGAAAATTAGGTAAGCGGAGGTAGAGTAAATTAGGCGACAGAAATGAGGGGAGGGGAAGTAGGACATTAGAAGTAGAGGAATGACAGGTTGGGAAGTGAGGGTAAACAAGGGGATGGGAAATGAGGCGAGGGGAGTTAGAAACAGTGAGGGGAAGCTGGGGGTAAGAAAGTAGAGGAAGTGAAGGCAAATGAGGGGGTAGGGAAAGTGACGGGCAATCAGGGGTGGGAAAGTAGGGAAAATAAGGGTAGGGGAAGTGAGAGGAAACGAAGGGAGGGGGTGCAGGAGAGTGGAAGTAGGGAAATGAGGGAATGGGAAATAGTGGTGGTGAGGGGAAATGAGGGGACGGAAGTACGTGAAGTGAGTAGGGAAGTGAAAGAAAATAGTGGTGGGGGGATAGGGGAAGTGACGGGAAATCAAGGGTGAGAAAGTAGGGGAAATGGTGGAGGGGGAGTATGGGAAGTTAGAGGATTGAAATTGAGGGGGAGAAAGTAGGGGAAAGGATTAGAAATGAGGGTGAGTAGGGGAGGGGAAGGATATAAGGGGAAGGGGAGTGTTAGTTTGGGAGGTGGCGACAGGGGTAAGTAGAGTTGGAAGAATTTGGGAAAGGGCGGACGAATGGTGAAGTGATGGGAGGGGAGTGGGAAAATGTAGGAGGAGTAGAGGAGGAAAAGTATTGGAGGAGGAGGTTTTATCGACTTAATTAAAATCTTAATAGGCTATGAAACCCTTTTTTGTAGGCGCGCGACGCCTACTTTGATAAATTTAAAAAAAAAAAATTTTTGGAATGTATTATGTGTACCCTTAAATCCTTTGGAGCATAATATTCCACAACATCTGGATCGCCACGTTCCATATAAATCCCAGGATAGGTTGAGGGTAGATCTTTCCAATTTTTAGGAACTTTAACCTTTTTGAGAAGCATAGCAACAGGATCTTTGCCATCATTTGGTGTGTGAATCTCCTTAACACTGATTGTGTCGTCCGTTAAAAAATAGAGGACTTGATAAAAATCATCATCCCACACTGCATCAAATAATAAAACCATCCCATCGTACTCCAAGAAGCGTCTTCTAGTATCGTCAGCCACTGGTGTAGTTCTGGTTGGGATTTTAAATGTATCTTTTCGAAATTGAATGTATGGATCTGGTGGAGGCTCTTCTCTGTCACCAACATCAATTCCCTGACTGGTTAGAAATTCTTTCGTGAAACTATCACAGTCATATGTGTGATAAACCACCCCATAAATTCCTAGATAAAAATATTTCATTTTTTTATTTCAATTTTATTAATTAATATTTTAGGTACAGTGAAACCTGGATTTAGCTCCCCTGGATTTTGCCCTTCTGAGAATTGACGCTGCGCCGTGGGGTTACGTGAGAGGCGTTTTCGGGGGGATGTGCGGTGTGCACTCAGGCGCGACAAAACAGAGAGAGAGAGAAACAGGAGAGAGACAAAATAGTTCCGAGTCTCTGGATTTAAAGTCAAGGTCAGCCCCAAAACCGGTGTTAAATCCAGGTTTGACTGTATTTAAGGGTGCAAAGTCTTTCTCTATTCCCCTGAATTTTCCTTTTTTTTAATTCCCCTCTTTCCCTCTTCTTGAAAAACTTCCCCTTTTTCCATCTTCTTGAAAAACTTCCCCTTTTTTCCTTTTTCTCTTCAAATATACGATATTTGAAAGTACAATTGTCCATTTTACATCTACAAAAGTATTGTGTTAAAAACTGGAATATCCTATACCGTGAGTAATGAAAGCTTTGTTTTAACTTACAGAATGATCTATTATGAGTAATTTAACTTTTCTACATTTAACTAATCTCAAACTAAACTATTCAAGATATAAATAAAACTTTAAGGTAAAATAGGTTTTTGTTCAATCTATACAAATTAAATATTTTGGAAATTAAGGGCGTTTGACAGTCTGTCACGTGACTAATTATCACATATTATTAAGTGTATATTCGATGACTTCATAATTTGAAAAATGAATATATTGCACCGAAATTTTGGGAAATGGTGAAAAATGTATGAGGGCACATCTGTCTGGCCTATTTGAGTTTTTATTTCGTTTAAATAATTCAATTTTATTTATTCGATTTTAGTCAGAGCGCTAGAGCCCTGTTCTCAGTTATATATTCCAAGTTAAAAATTAATAAAATTGCACTATTTAAACAAAATAAAAACTCAAATGGGCTAGAGAGACGTCCCGTGTAGAATATTATCGGGGAACTATTCGGGGCCAGTATAGACAGCCCTGACCGGTAATGTGGCGTTGTCGAGACGTTCTATAATGGCGCTAAGTTGAAGTGAAACGTTTTTCAATGGTCAAACGCTAGTCTGGAGAAGCTAATATAGTGCTAGTCAGTAGGTCTTATGAAAATATTTTTTAGATGGTTGACGTTAAAAATTATTTTAAAGACTGACTAGATGATGAGGAATAAAATTCATTTTTTTTAGACTTCACTTTTACATTTTTAATACTTTTAAACACACCCTGGCTTTTTTTGGAATTTCACAAAATATATTTGAATGAGGCAGAAATTTGGTTGGCCCTGACGGGCTAGCCAGCACCCGATTAGGGCCCAAAAGGTATTGACTAGCTGATGAGGAAATTTTTTTATGTTTATTTTTCATTTGCGATGCTTTTAAACAGCTTGGCTTTTTTTTGGAAATGTGCAAAAAAATATTTTCTACACGGAGTGTCCCTATCACGTCCCACATGCCCTTGACTATAATAAAGTAGGATGATCTGTCTGTCGACATTGAAAATTCTTTAGTTTTTTTTTTGTTTTTTTGAATAACGATTATTCATTATTGCTTGATTAGACCAAAATTCGAACAAAATATACAACTGATCTTAATAACATTTTTCGATGGAGCACAAATTTAATAAATTCTAGAATTTAAACAATTTTCAAAAACCAACTTTCAGCAGTTTGACGAATTTAAGCGCAATTTTCAGTAGATGTTAAATATTTTTACTTTAAATATACATTCCATGTCATATTTAACTATAGTAAGCAGTTATCAAAATTTAAACAAAACCTCTTTCTCTTACTTTTTCTTAAATTAAGTAACCTAAGCTTTTCTTTGGGACCATAATAAAACCAAACAATGGTATTTATTTATTTTAACATTTAAAAATTAAAACAATTTTTTTTTTAAATTATTTTATACCACAGAGTTCAAATTATAAGCGTTTGAAATGAAAAAATTGGATTTTTTAATATTAGACAATTTCTAGACGTTTTAAATTCAACAGTTTCTGAATTATCAATTTTACATGTAATTTTTTAAAAAATAAACAAATTTTAATTGAAGATTCAAAAAATATTTTTAAAAAAGATATTGGCATGCATGAAAATATTGAAATTACGAAAATAAGAGTTTTTTAAAAGATTCGAACCACAATTAATCTTAATTGACATATATATATATAACTAATTTTTTTAATCAATCAATTAAATAATCTTAATTATTATATAAGAATTTGATATGATGGATTTTCAAGAAGTTTATGTTTTTAATATTAGAAAATAAAAATCGTGGGACGTGAACGCGCGCGTCCATTTTATTTAAACGGTCGTTTAGGGTAATTTAATTTATATTCATGGAATTTTAAATGATATCTATAATTTTTTTATGGATATTCACGACTTAAAAAGATTTCAAGGTATTTTAAGGGGTCTTAACAAATTTTTAGGGACTAAAATAAATTTTATTTCAAGCTATTTCTTCGGATTTCAATTTTAGAACTCATAACATTAAAAAATATTCTGTTATGGATTTTGAAATACTTGTTTTTAATATTAGAAAATAAAAACCCAGAGACGTTAACGCGCGTGTACTTTACTTCGACGGGGGTTTTCAGATAAATTTAATAAATAATTTTTTATATAATTTGCATCTAAGGAATTTCAAATGATTTCTACTTATTCTAATAGATTTTTTAGATTACAAGGGATTTTAACGAATTTTTAGAGAACTTTAGGGAATTAATTTAATTTAATTTCAAGTGATCTTGGATAGAAATATTTAATTATGTTTATGAGTATAACAATCTAATTATTAATAAAGGAATTTTTAAAAGAGAAAATATTCTATTATATCCTATTCCATCATATCAAATTTAAAAAAATCAATTATTTAATGGCAAAAATCATTAAAAATATCATTTAACTTTACTTAAAAACTATACAATTACTTATAAAAAATTTAATTTAACTTTTTAAAATATAAATTAAAAATGTTATGAAAATAATAAAATGAATTTGTATAATATTAAAGGAATTAAATAAATTATTTATAAATAATAAAGTGCAAAATAAAGAAAACAATATATCGTAACCTAAATATGAACATAAAAGTGAAACAGAAGTTGTTGTTCAATATAAAATTGAAACAGTTAAAAAATGTACACTTTTTAATTTAAATGTATAAAATGAAATAATTAAAAAATGGAAAATTCCAAGTTTATTAACTGCAAAATTAAATGTTCTAAACTTAAATAGTTTAAAGTCAATCATTCGAAATTAAGCCGCTTTAATTTTAGATCTATGTAGGAGTGTTGAATAGTCTTAAATTTTAATTGAAAATGTTACCAATAAAAATTAGGAATATTTTTATGACCAATTTCAAACTTCAAGAGTAGTTTTAAATTCACATTCAAAGTATTAATGATATAGCGTAAGGAAAAGAATTTGTATACATTTTTATAGATTATGAATAATATAAATATAATACATTTTATAATTTGTATGATGTTATAAATTTTATAAATTAATCATATAGCGCGCATATTATAGTAAGGACAAATTGACAAATCTTAATAAGAAATATTTAATTTTACTTATAAGTAAAACGATTTAATTATTAATGATGGAATTTTTAAAAGAGAAAAAATGATTGATTATGAGAACGATTTCAAACATATACAAGTTATTAATTTGAAATAGAACATTTCCTATAAAAAGATTGCTTTTTCTTCTATAGATGTGAACAAATTTTTATTCTTTCTCCTTTTTCGTGAAAAAATTACCCTATTTCACCTATTTTGGGCTCTTTTCGCGCACTCTTAGCGCATTAGTTGCGTCAGGTTGCGTCATGCGTCCCAATCCAACAGAAATGATTCATGCTGCCCTTCCTGTTTACGTTTGGATTCTCCCGATTCAGGATCAAGGCCACTGCAAGCCATGCCCGAAACTGTTCGTATATCGGGAGTTGAGTGTATTTTGATACTTACCAATATCGATGCCAACGTTCAAATGTTTCCAGTGAAAAACATCTCCTCTAGAATTTTTGACAATCTTTCCTCTCCTCACTAACCTTCCTTGATCAAATCCAGCATTATCGATTCGAGGTTCTATCACAGATAATGTCTCATCTTCCAAATAATAAATAATATTGACATAGCGAATTCGAAAGTGCTCGTGTGGAGATCCAAATACTCCTTGTCGAAAAAAAGCTTTAAAACACAAGCATTTTTGTGCATAAAGTGTATAATGAGGAAAGAACTGTTGATATCCATATTCTCGCACTCGTCCGTAAGTTAATGAGGGGTCGTAGCTATTTTGCAATTGAAGAGATTTATTTTTATTAAAACGAAAATTCAGGGTATCTAGCGACCTTGAAAATATTGAAAACCTGGAATTCTCCTTGAATTTTATTTTAACTTTGAAAATCAGAAAATCCTTGAATTTCTCATGAGAACGTTGATTTTTTTTATCCTTTGCTTATAAAACATTTATTTTATTTAAGTTAGAAGACTAATTAAATTTGTTGTCTTTTAGGATTTCTGATAATCTTTTAGTATTCTCATATTTAAAATCTGTTAAATAATGATGAAGTATACATTTTTTTTTATATTCATCTTACAAATTATAAAAATTATTAGTTGAAAATATCAATGTTAATCCAGTTTCCGGAATAGAATTTTCGAGGGGTTGACGACTTCACTTTTAACTGTACACCAGAATTCTAGATTTAAAATTTTTTAAAGGATTTTTAACGATTTCGAAAGTCTTAAAAATATTTCAGTGATTTAAAACGGTTTCAAAGGACTTGATAAAGATGTTAGAAATGCATATTTCAAATATTTCAAAAGATTTAAAAATATTCCATGAAGGTTTCAAACATTTCACAAAGCTTTCAAATATTTCACAAATATTTAAAAGAATTGACAAAGATTTCAAGGTTTTCAAAAAGTTCACAAAGATTACAAATATTTCACAAAGCCGTGTACATAAGATTTCAAAGGATTTCTAATTATTTCCAAAGGTTTTAAAAGATTTGAGAAGGATTTCAAAAGGTTTCAAAGATTTTAGAAGAGGAAGAATTCAAAGATCTTTCAAAGATTTCAAGGATTTCAAAGAGTTCGCAAAGGCATTTATATCAGATTTCGAAGTTTTCAAAGAAGGATTTCTAATGATTTCAAAAGGTTTTAAAATATTTAGAAAAGATTTCTTAAAAGAAAAATAGAAAAGTTTCAAAAGATTTTTAATATTTCAAAAGATTTCAAAGATTCCAAATATTTCAAAATATTTCAGAAGATTTAAAAGATTTCAGAAGGATTTCAAAAGGTTTCAAAGATTTTAGAAGAAGAATTCGAAGATCTTTCAAAGATTTCAAGGACTTCAAAGAGTTCGCAATGTCATTTATATCAGATTTCGAAGATTTCAAAGAAGGATTTCAAAAGGTTTCAGAAAGATTTCAAAGATTGTAAATGGTTTCAAAAGATTTCACAAAGAATTAACAAGATTTCAGAAAGGCGTGTACATCAGACTTTAAGGATTTCAAAGAATTTCTAAAGATTTTAAAAGGTTTCAAAAGAGTTAAGAAAGATTTCACAAGGTACCTTTTGAAAGGTTTTGGAAGATTTCACAAATATTTCAAGGATTTCGAAGAGTTCACAGAGATTCAAAAGATTTCACAAAGGCATTTATATCAGATTTTAAAAATTTCAAAGAAGGCTTTCTAATGATTTCAAAAGGTTTTAAGAGATTCAGAAATATTTCAAAAGGTTTCAAAAGATATCAAATACTTCAAAGGATTCAAAGGACTTCACAAAGATTTCAAATATTTCAAGGATTTCAAAGATTTCACAAGAATTCAAAAGATTTTACAAAGGCGTGTACATCATATTTCAAACAATCCGAAAAGTTGTCAAACTCTTTTAGAAGATTTCAAATATTTCGAAATATTTTAAAAGATTTAAATGATTTCACAAAGATTTAAAATTTTTTCAAACGTTTTCAAAAGACATTTCAAAAAATTTGAAGGATTTAAAAAATTACGCAAGAATTCAAAAGATTGCACGAAGGCGTGTATATCAGATTTAAAAGATTTAAAAGTATTTCTAATTATTTTAAAACGCTTTTAAAGATTTCAAAACATTTTAGAAGAAGAATTCAAAGATCTTACAAAGATGTCAAAGAGTTCGCGAAGATTCAAAAGATTTCACAAAGGCGTGTACATAAGGATTTCAAACGATTTGAAAAGGTTTCAAAATCTTTGAGAAGATTTCAAATATTTCAAAAAAATTTAGAAGATTTAAATGATTTCACAAAGATTTACCATTTTTTTAAACGGTTTAAAAGACAGTTAAAAAAATTTGAAGGATTTAAAAAATTACACAAGAATTCAAAGGATTTCACGAAGGCGTGTATATCAGATTTCAAAGATTTAAAAGTATTTCTAATGATTTCAAAACGTTTTAAAAGATTTCAAAAGATTTTAGAAGGAGAAGAATTCAAAGATCTTGCAAAAATTTCAAGGATTTCATAGAGTTAAACAAAGATACAAATAATTTCACAAAGTCGTTGTACATTAGATTTCAAAGATTCTAAAGTTTTAAAAAGTTTCAAAAGATTTCTGGATATTTTTAAAGATTTGAACTATTTCCAATATTTCAAAGGATTGCACAATGATTTCAAAATATTTTAGAAGAATTAAAAGATTTAACCAAGATTTCAAAACTTTCAAAAGATTTGACAAAAATTTAAAAAGATTTTAGAACACTTCAAAAAATTTCAAAGATTTGTAACGGTTTTAAATGATTTCCAAGGTTTCAAAAGATTTCACAAATATTTAAAACATTTCAGAAAAATTCAAAATATTTCAAGGATTTTAAAGAATTCACAAAGATTCAAAAGATTTCACAAAGGCGTTGTATATCAGATTTCAAAGATTTCAAGAAATTTCAAAAGATTTTTGCAGATTTTAAAAATTTTCAGAAAGGTTTTAAAGATTTCAAAAGTTTTGGAACATTAAAAAAATTTCACACACATCTTAAAGATTTTAAACGGTTTAAAAAGACTTCAAAAAGATTTCAGAAGATTAAAAAAAATTTCAAGGATTTCAAAGATTACACAAGGATCCAAAAGATGTCACAAAAATTTCAAACATCTCACAAAGATTTCAAGGATTGCCAAGAATTCGACATCATCAGTTGGGGTTAAGTGACAACTTAAAAAATATAATCGAATTCTAAAATAACCTTTAAAGTAGCATTTTTAATATTTCTAAAAAGTCAATAATTCCTTAATAATTTATATTACTGAAGTATTTAATAAAATGCAACAATACAGAAATTGTTGGCCAATAAAAAATGCACTGAATCACTTTTTAAATGTACAGTTTTTTCACTATTTGACTGAAAAAATGAAACCTTGAAAAACTTGATTTATTGACTTGGAAAACCTGGAAAAGACCTTGAATTTTGTTCCTAAGAATCGCTAGGTACCCTGGATAAATTATATTTTATTAATTATAAAACATTAAATACATACTGTACTGTTTCATGTTCAATCGCATAGGCACTGGATGCAGCATCAATTGGTCTTCTACCAATTCCAACATCAGAATCTCGTATAACTCGAAATCCATGCAAAAATCCAAATTTTTGCTTCAATTTGTAATCTTGTATCTGTTCCACATATTAAAGTTTACTGTTAATTGACTTAGTTCTATAAATTATATTTTAATTTTACTTACAGCCGGTTCCCGGAACGTATATCCAGGAATCAAGGGTAGACCTTCCATTCCGAATTAAACTAAAGACTGCAGCCCGATAAATTAAATTTTTAATCAAAGCATGATGCTGCTCATAAATGTCTATGAAACGAACTAAATAAGGAAATGTTACAAAGCTCCATTCCTAATTTGCCAGTTCAATGTCTGCTCATTATTGATTTAAGAAACCATTAACAAGTCGTTGTTATGGTAGCTTCAGTATATTCAATGAGAGAACACTTGATTTCTTTATAAGGAAATACTCCACAACGAATCTATTACCTAATTTAAATTCTGACATAGCCTAATTTTTAATCAATATCTTCAATTTTGTGAAAAACAGCTGAAAATCTAATATTTCGAATATTTCAAGGATAAGTCAGTGCCGCGACTTCCTTGAAAAATTCTGATTCCTTATGCAATTTTTTTTTTTAAACATCACTCGTTATTTCAATTTGAAAATATGAATATAATAATAATAATAATAATAATAATAGAAACTGTCTTTAATCTATATTTTATTTTTGTATTCTTTTACTTTACTATTGCTTTATATTTAAATTTTATTTTACTCATATTATACTATTTTTATATATTTTATTCTTATCTCATATGCGCCGTGAACGATGGGGGTGTGGTCGTGCGGTGGGCGACGTTAGCGTAATGTTCGTGCGGTGGCCTAATATTGTTACGTCATGGAAATGAAATTCCTGATTAAAGAGAAAAGTGGCTCGAGTGAAAAGACTCTGCATTCGTTTTTGATGGTTTATTTCTTAATTAATTATTGACAACAGTAGCTTTGGATGGTATTCGCTGAAACAATTTGAAAAGCTCGAAAGTTTGAAATCACAAGGTAATTACTTGTCTAAAAACAGCCATGCAGCCTGCAGATAACAAGCCAGCTACTGGAACAGTAACTAACCAGGCAAAGGCAATGTTTCGAAAAAGTGTCCAGGAGACACCCTCGCCACCACGTGATGCCCAGCCCACGCAGACGACGGACCCAACTTTACAGTGAGTCGTTGACACAGGTAAACCAGCCTTACTTGCCAACAGTACTGTTAAAGCAGCTCCTACCTGTAAAAAAACATTTACTTTTATGATTTTTGATTTCAGAGATCAAAAATAGTGTAAGTAGTGTCACAAATTTGAAAAATTGGGTCAAAATACACTTAACTCCCGATATAAGAACCCCCGGTTTATGATATTCTTAGAATTGATGTCGTCGGCAGTTTCTTGATGAGGAGAGCCATGGGACCGAGAGAGAGACGGTGCTCAGATAAGCGTGACAAACAGCACGAGGGCCGCAGTCACAGCGCGTTAGTTGCATCAGGTTGCGCCATGCGGCCAAATCCAACATGAATGGTTCATGTGGCTCTGTCTGTTTACGTTTGGATTCCCCCGGTTTAAGAGCAAGGCCACTGCAAGCCATGCCCGAAATCGTTCTTATATCGGGAGTTGATTGTAGCGTCATACAATTTTTCAAGCATCAAACTTATGTGTAGCACGAATTTGAAAGTATATAGTCCGAAATAAAAAAGTGTGCAATGGAAAAATAACTTTATTTTTTTAACCTAATATTTTGGAAGTATTCAAAATTAACTTCAATGCTCATTTAAAATGTTATTCTTTAGTCTATAAATTATCAGAATTCCTATTTATTTATTTGTATAGGGCTTCACAGGCCCCTTTTTTTCTCGTTTTTCCCATTTAAATGCGAACTGAATTAATAGAAACCAATTAAAAAGTCTGACTCTTTAGTTGAATGTTCATTCTTTTCGGTTGACAACAATTTTATTATTTGGTTCAAAATTGAAATATTTTCTTGAAAATTCTATATTTTTTTCAAAATTCAACTGTTTTGTGGAAAATTCGTGTTTTTTTGGCTTGAAAATTCAACAATTTGATTGAATTTTTTTTCATTCTTGACTAACAAATTTGTTTCGTTGAAAATTTATCTTTTTGGTTTGAACATTCATCTCTTTCTGTTTAAAATTAACTTTTTTTTTGAAAATTTAACTGTTTTGTACAAAATTCATATTTTGTCCTCGAAAATTCAACAATTTGGTTGAAAATCGATGTATTTTGTTAAAACTTCGTTTTTTTTTTGTAGAATATACATTTTTTTGTTCAAAATGCATCTATTTTTTTGAAAATTAATCTTCTTAAAAGTTCATTTTTTTTGTTGAAGACTCGCAATTTTAGTTGAAAATTAATTTTTGTCTTGGTTGAAAATGAATTGTTTTTACTGAAAATTTAACAATTTTGTTGAGAATTCAACTGATTGGTTGAAAATTAACTTTTTTGTTGAAAATCTATATTCTCGGTTTGAAAATTTAATAATTTGGTAGAAAATTCAACTATTCGGTACAAAATCTGATTTTTTTTTGTAGAAAATTCTTTTTATTATTAAAAATTACGTCACTTAATGAAAATTTAACTACTCAATTTTTTGTTAAAAATCGATCTTTATTAGTTTAAAAATGCAACCATTTCGTTCAAAAAAATTTAAAAAGAAAAAAAAATATAAACTATAAATTAATCAAATTAAATTTTGAATAACATTACATCCACTGTTTAAAAGTATTAAGTTGAAAATGCGTCTTTTGTAGTAAAAAATTATTCTTCTGTGTTGAAAATTCAACTTATTGGTTAAAAATATATGTATTTTGTTGAAAATTCCTCTTTTCTCGTATAAAATTAACATTCTTGGTTAAAAATTCAACTATTTGGTAAAAAATTATGTATTTTGATGAGGATTCATCTTTTGTTGGAAGAAAATTAATCTTCTGTATTGAAAATTCATCTTTTTGGTTAAAAATGAAACTGTTTGGTTTAAAATTAGTCTGTTTTGGGTGGGATTCAACTATTTTGTTGAAAGTTCGTAAAGAGAACTTGCAAAGAAATTAAAAGAATTTAGGATAAATTAATAAGAATTCAGGATGAATTCAAAATGTAATTACAATGAATTTCAAATTTTTTTTTGAAAATCTCTTCGATTCCTGTAAAATTGTTCCATAGCTTCCGAAATTCTATGAAATTCTTTACAACCACATGAACATTTTTTTAAATCCCTTGGAATCATTATAATCCTTGAAAGCCCCATGACATTTTTTTAATCTCTTGAAAATGCCTTGGAATCTTTTAAAATAAACTAAAATATTTAAAACCCTTTGAAATCCCTTTAAATTACTTAAACCAATGAAAAAATTACATGGAATATTTTAAAATTTCCTACAATACTTCAAATCCTTTGAAATATTTTGAAATGTTTTAAAGCTCTTGAAAATTCCTTGGAATTTTGAAAAACACCATAAAATTGTTAATATCCATTAAAATATATCCATAAAATCCCGTATAATTACACGAAATCTCATATTTACTGAAATCTTGGACAATTTATTAAAATGTCTTGAGACCTTTTAAAATCCCTTAAAATCGTCGAATTATTCGGAAAACTGATAAAAATCCCTTGAAATCCTTAAAAATATGCTTAAACCTTAAAGGTTCTATAAAATCGTTCCACATTTTCCGAAATTATTTAAAATTCCATGAAAATTTGTTTAAATACCTTACACTCGTTCCTTAAACTGAACCCTTGGAAATTCCCTAAAAAAAATTTTTGATCGCTTGAGAATGCCTTGGGATCTTTTAAAATACCCTAAAATACTTCAAATCCTTTGAAATATTTTGAAATCTCTTGAAACTTTTTAAAGCTCTTGAACATTCCTTGGAATTTTTTGAAATTCCTTACAATTTTCCAACTCATTAGAAACCCCTTCAAATTATTGAAATATGTTTCAAATTTCTTGGAATCTTTTAAAATACCCTTAAATATTTCAAAAGCATTCAAGACCATTCAGAAATAGATTTAAAAAAAGTAAGTAAGTAAATAGTTAACATATGGATTAATTTATTGAAATAAAAGTGATTAAAGTAACCTTTTCAATTAAAAAAGTGAATATAGTGCCTTTATATTTAAAATAGTGACTAAAAGTGAATGTGTGAGAGCCCTGATTATTCTTGATAGTTACTTAAAGTGCTTCTTACAGAAATTCCCTGATTTTAAGGTTTCGTCTGACCTGCGGTCACCCTGCATTTTTTACAACCCAGAATTTAACTATAAATATAGATTTATAACTTGGGCAATTTATTGAAAATAAACTAAGAGTCCTATCAAAAACTCAAGTATTTGACTGGATTCCTCTCAATAATATCTCCAGGTATTTTTTCAATCATTTTGAAATTTGATCAGGTCGACTTTTCTTTAAATTGTAATATTTCCGAGACTTTCATTCGCATTCTAATGAAACTTATAGGCATTTTGCAAAAAAGATGCTGTTTTTCATCAAATATAGAAGAGGAAAAATTACATTTTCTAAACAAAAAAATTAAAACAATTTTTTGACTGGAGTTTTGACGGAATACGTTATATTTTTTTAGGAACATATTCCTTGGAATTTCAAAGAATATTTACTTTTTTAAACAACTTTAGGTTATTTTGGTGTAATTTCACATAAAATTCGTATTTTTAAACAAAACAAAAAATAAAATAATCAGATTTACAAGCTTAAATAATTTTGGAGTGTGTTAGTTTTTTTCGACGGAAATTAAAATTTGTATTAAAGATCGTCAGATTTCAAAGATTTATAATTTAAAAAGAAAATTCGGTTACGTTAGGCGTATTACATCGAAGATTGGCATTTTCAAACAAAAATTAATTTCCGTGAAATTAGCACAACAACCATAAAATATCCAACTCTTTTTTTAATGGAATTGTTTGGTAATGTTTGGAAATCAAATTTTGTCGTTTAGACGGAAAAACTCAAAAAGATATTGAGTTTTCAAAATTGAAGTGCTAACTTCACGCTGCACAACAAATTTTCATTTTTTTCTGTCAGACATCCTGATAAGAAAATTTTTCAAAAAATCAATTTTTTGGAAGACATGCATGATTTTAGCCCTTTTTTATTTATATGAAGCGGGGCTGAAGTTCTACTTTTCAGGAATAAAAAGTCACTTCATATTTTTGTATCAATTTAGAAAATTCTGGAAAGTTTTAAAATATTGAAAATCTATGTTAATATAAATAACAAACAATGTTGAAAACATCAGAACTTTTTAAAATTTGAGAGTTTTAGGAATTTTTGTATTTAAAAAAATTTAGAAACTTTGAAAATTTAAACAAATTTGAAAACATTAGAAATTTTGAACGTTTTAGAAAATTCAGAAATGTTGATAATTTAAATATTTTATAAACATTTTTTAAATTTTGAAAATTTTAGATGATTTAGACATTTTGAAATTTTAGAAATTTTAGAAATGATGATTTTATAAATTTAAAAAATTTTAGACGTTCTCATCATTTTAGAAACTTTGATAATTTTATAAATTTGGAACATTTTAGAAATTTTAGAAATTTTGATCATTTAAAAAATTTGGAATATTACAAAAATTTTGATAATTGAAATTTTAGAAATTATCATCATTTTAGAAATTTTGGACATTTGATAAAATTCAGAAATATTAGAAATTTTGATAAGTTAAAAATTTTTGAACATTTTAGAAATTGTATAAAATTTGAACATTTTATAAAATTAAAAAATTTCGATAATATTTATAATTTCAGAAATTTTGAACATTTTAGAAATTTCGAACATCTTAGAAATTTTGGGTAGAACTTCAGCCTCGCTTCACAGGAATGAAAAAGGGCTGAAATCATGCATGTCTTCTAAAAATTTGATTTTTCGAAACATTTTCTTGTCAGGATGTCTGACTCATCATATTATATTTAAGGACACGGCTGACCAAAGAATGTCCACTACCACTTGAAAAGGCAACGTACGCCAGTATGACGACATCCAAACGATTGAGAAAAGAATTTTTACAAAACATTAAAATTTTTTGTGCAGCATGAAGTTAGCACTCAAATTTTAAAAATTCAATATCTTTTTGAGTTTTTCCGCCCAAACGACAAAATTTGGTTTCCAAACATGACCAAACGATGACCAAACGATTCCATTAAACAAAAGTTGGATATTTGATGTTTTTTGTGCTAACTTCACGGACATCAAAAATCATTATAATTTGAACAAAAGATTTAGAATATTTTAACAATAATTGATTTTGTTAGTCTTTTTTGTCGGAATTTCAGATTAAGTTGGCGTTTTACACCGGAAATAGGTATTTTTATAATAAAATCATTAGATTTCAAAGGATACAAATTTTTTTACAACTGATAGGTTAAACTAGCGGTTTTCGCCGGAAATTTCGATATAGATTTCAAAGAAGATTTACAATTTTGGAACAATTTTAGGATATTTTAGCGTTTTTAACCGGAAATCGGTCATTTCAAACACAAATAATTAATTACAAATAAGATTGACAATTTGGAACCATTTTTGTTACGTTATGTCAGTATTTTTCTTCGAAAATTGGTATTTTTAATTTAAACAATCCTAAGATTTCTCAGATTATCATTATTCTGCACATTATCATTGACTCATTATAAATTCAAGATTTCTGCACAATTTTTGGTTTTCTTGGCTTTTTATACCAGAAATCGGTACTTTTAATAGAAAATCATTGGATTGAAAGAAGATAACAAATTTTTGAATGATTTTAGGTACTGCTCGCGTTTTTCACCAAAAATTGGTATAGATTTCAAGGAAGACTTACATACCTCGCGACATAAGATGAGTTTCCATCCATTTTTTTTTGTAATAAAAAAAAAACAGGGAAATATACATCTAAAAAATATAGCGTATTCCGTCAAAAATCAAATGAAAAAATTTTTTTCATTTTTTTGGTGACAATTTTGACATTTTTTTCTTCCATATTTTAATTAAAACAGCATCTTTTTTTAAAGTTTCATTAAAATCCGAAAAAAATGCCGGAAATATTACAATATTCAAGGAAAAATCAACCTCACATTTCAAAATTGTGTAGCTCCCAGGTTTTTCAAAATTTTTTAAAAACCTTTGGCCAAAAAATACGACCCTTAAATCACTACAACTTCACTAAGTTTCATTAACAGGTTATCTAGCGATTCTTAGGAAAGAAATTCAAGGTCTTTTCCAGGTTTTCCAGGTCAACAAGTCAAGTTTTTCCATGTCTCCTTTTTTTACATCAAATAATGAAATAACCGTTTGTTATAGATGTAAAAAATGAGCACTTTTACTTTTTATTAGCCAAATTTTTTTAAAGAAAGCAGAACCATAAATAAACAAATTCTTAATTTTTTGCGAACATAAGTCGTCTTTGAAATCCTTGAAATCTT
>JAABKJ010001183.1:0-31376 GCA_011634705.1 Andricus grossulariae | reverse complement strand
CGAACACCAGATCAACTGATTTCCGGTCAGGTGCTCTAACCAATTGAGCTACAGAGAGATCAAAGAAAGATACTGTTATTCTGATATACGCAAATTTTAGCAAGGTGTTACACAATCAATATTTTAAATAGGAATCTGTATTATCATCGGAGATTTCAATATTTTAAATAGGAATCTGTATTATCATCGGAGATGATAATAATAAATAATAATAAACAATACCGGTTTTTGATGGTATTGCTTTCTCCTCTCAAAATAAATTTTATAAACGAAATTTGGGGTTGCTCTATGGGTTCAACTTTAGCCCCAGTTGTTTCTGATTTAGTTTTACAAGATGTTGAAACAAGAGCTCTAAAATTATTAGATTTCACACCTATTTTATACAAAAGGTATGTAGGTATTAGATTTTTGTAAGATTTGCCCCCCCCCCCCATGGTTTTTGTCAAATGACCACGTTTTGAGACCTTCTGAACCCAAAAAACAGGTTTCCGCGAATGTGTCTGTCTGTGTGTATGTATACATGTAGATTTTTAGTCTATTAGAACGATAACTTTCGAAAGAAATTACAGATTTGATTGGGCTTTGGTATACCAAGCTTAAAGCGCAAGGCAAATGTGTCCGAGCGCGTAGCGCGAGGCGATTACATTATTGAGCGCGAAGCGCGAGATCCAACAGGTGCGCGCCATAGGCGCGCTCAAATACAGGTTTCAATTTTCAATTTTTTAGGTTTCAAATTTATTGGAAATTTTTTTTTAACAAGTTTTCAAAATAACACGACTAATGAATTAATTCATTCCGTTTGTTCGGGCAAAAAATGTGATCAAAAGTAACCCTTTCATAAAATAAGTAACTTTTTAGTAAACGCGGATCAAAACAGTAACTGATAAAATTGCAATTTAGCTAAAATCGCTAGTTTTTAATTAAAAATTTAAATCAGTTTTGTTCAAATATTGAACTATGTATTATATTTTTCGATGATAATTTATCTTCTTTGGTTGAAATTTGGTTAAAAGTTGGACAATTTTGGTTAAAACTATATTTTTGTTGAAGATTTATAATTTTAGTTGAAAATTAGTTTTTTTTTGGTAGACGTTTCCCCTGTTCTCGTAAAAAATGTAACTGTTTTGTAAAAATTGATCTTTTCGGCCCAAAAACCTCTATAATTTGGTTGAAAAATAACTTATTTAGTTGAAGAATCGTCTCCTTTTGAATTAATTCTACTGTTTTCGATATAAAAAAAAATCTTTTCTGGTTATTATATCTACTTTACCATTACATTTTTCCTTAACAATTCATCCTTTTTAGTCAGGAAAATTAAACCATTTTGTTAAAAGTTGGACTACTTCCTTTAACATACATTTTTTTGTTGATTGTTCATAATTTTAGTGGAAACTTCGCCTTTTTTGGTACAATTTTTTTTGTTTTGTTATTTTCTTGACACATTATTGTTACTTTTCAATTACTTTTCTGAGAGAAGTATGGTTACAATTTTACTTTTTTTTAAGCTTGAGCAGTTCCGGGCAACTATTTTTGGTTAAATGGTACTTCTTTTCAATTGAAAAGAATACTTTTTGGTTGAACATTTTATTATTTGTTTTGAAAATTCAACTATTTTGTTGAGAATTGGTCTTTTTTTTAAGAATTATAAAATTTGTCAACTTTTTCCTGGTTGAAGGTTTATTGGTTTAAAATTCAATCAATTACTTTAAATTTGAACTAATCGATATCAAGACAAACTGCTTTGTCGAAAATTCATTTTTGATTGAAGATTCATCTCTCTGGTTGAAAATTCCTTTTTTGTTTGTTTTTTAAAATTAAGTTTCTTAACTGCAAGTCTACTTTTTCCATTTTCCGTATGAAATTATTCTTTTTTAGCTGAAAATTCGACTATTTTGGTTGCAAGGTGAGTACATTTTATTGAAAAGTCTATCATTATATTTTTTGGTTCAGAATTCATATTGTTTGGTTGAAAATCTATTTAGTTTTTTGAAAATTCAAATATTTTATTAAAAAGTCGTCTTTTTTGAAAAATTTAAAAATTTGTAAACTTTTTTTGTTTTTGAAGTTTTATTGGTATACAATTAAATTAATTGCTTCAAAGTTCAACTAGTCTGTTGAAAGACAAACTGCTTTGTTAAAAATTCATTTTTTTGTTGAAGATTCATTTCTATGATTGAAAATTCGTTTTTTTTTAATTGATATTTTTAACTTAAAATTTAACTATTTGACTTTTTGTTTGAAATTAAGCTTTCTTAGATGAAAATTCGACTATTTTTGGTTCAAACATGACTTATTGGATAGGTAATTCATCTTGTTGGATTAAAAATTCATCTTTTGGTATAAAGGTCAGTTTTTTGGTAGAAATTCTTTTTAATTAATATTTCAATATTAATTTAAAAGTCTACTCAGAATTCATCTCTTTTGGTTGAAAATTCAAATGTTTTGTTGAACATTCGACTTTTTAAATAGATAATTCGTCTTTTTGGATTAAAAATGCATCTTTTTGTATTGAAAATTCATCTTTTGTAGAAAAGTGAACTTCCTTCGTTGTCAGGTAATTCTTTGAATTGGAAAGTCTACCATCATATTTTTGTTTCAGAATTTTTTGTTCAATTGAAAATTGAATGATTTCGTAGAAAATTCATGTATTTGTTGCAAATTCGTTTTTCTGGTTGCATTTTTTTCCTTCTTGACTCAAAAATTTTCCTTGGTTAAAAATTCAACTCCTTGGTAAAAAAATCATTTTTTTCTTAAAAATTCGTCCTTTTCAATTAAAAATTGATCTATTTTAGACTAAAAATTCATCTTTTGGTTCAAAGGCCTTTTTAATTATTATTTCAATATCGATTTAAAAGTCTACAGTTGTATTTTCGGTTCAGAATGCATCACTTTCGGTATAAAATTTAATTGTTTTGTTAAACATTCGACTTTTTAAATAAATTATTCGTCCTTTTGGTTGAAAAATTAATCTTTTGTAGAAAAGTCAACTTCGTTGGTTGAAAGGTAATCATTTTTTTTTTTATTGAAGATTTTATTATTTTATTGGAAATGTATCTGTTTTGGTGAACATTTGTCTTTTCAGATAGAAAATTCATCCTTTTGGATTGAAAATTCATCTATTAGTAAACAATTTTTTTGGTGGAAAATTGATATTTTCGACTTCAACTGTCAAGAATATCTTAAAATTGTTTTGCTTTTTCAAATGAAATTTTTTTCTCGGCTGGAAATTCCACTATTTTTTTGAAAATTCGTCTTCTTGGTTTGAATATTCATCTTCATAGGCATCTTCGTCTGGTTGTTTAAAAATTCAACCTTTTTGTAAAAAATTCGTCTCTTTTTCTCGAAAGTTAAACTGTTTGAAAATTCATCTTTTCGGGTTTAAAAATCAAATGTTTTTCAGAGCATTGCTTGGGTTGAAAATTCATCTCTTTTGGTAGAAAATTAACTTTCTCTTGGGTTAAAACTTCACTTATTTTATTGAAAGTAGAATATATTCCAACTTTGAAATCTTCAGATTAATTTTATTTAAAAGTTTTCATACCCCTATTATTCTATTTTTGTAAAAAATCATCCTCTTTCCATTGTTTGAGAGCATTTTGAGCTGTAAAATCTGCTATTATCTTCCTAACCTTTGCTTGATCAAAGAAGCTTCAAATCCAACTTTAGGCCTCCAAAGTGACATGTCTTAGCTACAGATCTGCAGTTGATTCAAAGAACGCTTTCTCCCTCGTAACGAATTTATTGATCAATAAAATTGATCAGATCTCATTTATACCCATAAAAAGTCTGCAGAATCCCCGAAAATTAAATTTCCCCCATTGAAATCGCACCAGAAATCACACGCTTTTGGCTTCAAATTCTACGAAGTAATTTCGAGGCTTATCACTGTTACCGATCTTTCCGCAAACGAGATCCATATTCTCGTTAACACAGATTTCTGACCAATAAGAAGCTCATCTTTCTGCAAAGGTGGAACATTAAAAAGACCGAGGCTAATGAAATTGTTGTCGGCGAATTAACGGCGAGTGTGTTTCGCCTTAATTTCAATAATTATCACTAAGATCGTCAGCAAGGTGTGACGTGGAATGGGATCTTGATAATCTGGCTTGACGCTCGAAGAGGTCGTAAATGGTGCTTCAACCTGGTTCTCGTCATCGTGCTCTCATCCCTTGATCCTTTGATCGTCGCGATCTCGTGATTCCTGGGAACAGTAGCCAGCAGCCGCTTGGTCTCGTAAACGACTCGAGTCAAGGTAAAGAGGCCACGATCATGCTGACTCACTTCCATATGTGTGGATAATAAACCTTTACACACACTCCACCTTTTCCTGCACCTTCTGATTTATTTGCAAGAGAAATACAGATGCCGAGTACTTTGGAGAACCGAGCCTCTTCTGCAAACTGCAATTACGCATTCTTCAGCCTTGGCCTCTAACTCTACACCAGCTCACAAAACGAGCTCTGACACTCCGGAATGAAATTGTAGCCTAATCCTTCCTGATCTCGTTTTCTGCAGTGTATTGATTGTGTGCTTTGGAAAAGATGCAGACTTCATCATATTTTGCAAATCTGGGGTCCTCCTTGATTAATTTATGATTTAGGACATCTACATTTTGAGGCCTTGGGTAGCAGAACAAACTCGGAACGTCAAAATAATTGTGAGAATAAAGATTTTCCTTCAAAATGGATATCTAGCCATCAACATCTGTAGCATTTTAAGGTTCGAAGTTTGATTGAAATGAAGTTCTGCAGAGGAGCGATTACGTGTATTGGAAAAGCTGCAGACTTCATCAGCTCTTAGAAACCTAGGATCTCGTATGATTACTTTCTGATTGAAGACATCTACATTATTGAGGGTTTGGACAGGAGAAGAAAATCCGAATGTAAAAATAATTGTGAGATTAAAGATGGTCCTTCAAGCCGAATATCTAGCTACCTACACCTGTAGCCTTCTAAGCCTCGAAAATTGATCAAAATAAATTGGTGATCAGATGATCCTGATGTGTGTTATATTACCTGCAAAGTTAATACTATGAACGTAAAAACAATAGTCAAAATAAAGATGGTTCTTTACACTGAATATATACCGACCTGCATCTACAGCCTTTTAAGCCTCAAATTTTGATTAAAATGAATAAGTAATCAGATGATCATAATTTGCGTCATCAGCTGAGGAGGTTGCACTTTGAAGTCAGCTAGAATTTGTAGTATAATGCTTACTGATCTAGCTTTCTGCACTGTATCGATTACGTACTTTGTAAAAGCTGCAGACTCCAACAGTTTTTGCAAACCTGAAATCTTCCACGATTTCTGGTTCTACATAATTAGGTTACCTTAATTTTTGTTTAGCAGAGCAAATTCAGAGTTAAAATTATTGTGAGAATAAACATGGTCCTTCGAGCCGGACAGCTACCAGTCTATATTTCTACCATGGTGACAGTATGCAAGTGTATTTCTATTTTTTTGGCAGTTGCTTCCTTTTCAGGATAATTTTTTTTTGGATCAAGATTTTTACTATTTGGTTGAAAAATCAACAAATTTCTTCAAAAGTCATCTTTCCTCGAATACAAATCAGCCTCTTTGATGTGCTCGTATTTTTGGGTTGAAAATTAAACTATTTTTGTTGATTTTTTTTTCTGAAAATTTATAATTTAGTGTTGCAAATTCAACTGAAATCCTTCTTTGTTGAAACTTTCATTTTTTCCAGATTCGTCTTTATGGTTTAAAAATGTATCTGTCCTGTAGAAATTAAATCTTTTTTCAATCAAAATGAAACTGTTGGGTTGAAAATTAATTTTTTTTCTTTGAGAATTAGACTTTTTTGTTTAAAATTCGTCTTCGTTGATGAGGTTTAACTCTTTTCATTTAAAATACGAATCTTTTATTTATTTGTCATTAATATTTTGATATATTTTTTTTTCTAAAATCTGCTAAGTTTTAGCAAAAAATTTAACTGTTTTGAAGAAAATTTATCTTTTAGCTTGAAGGTTCAACAATTCGAATGTTTTATTCTTCCTCAATTGAGAAATCTTTATTTGTTGTAAATTCATCAGTTTTTTGAAAATTTGACTGATTTGTTTGAAAAAATTAACAAATTGCTTTAACTGAAAATTAAACTTTTGCATTTATAGTGAAAATTTATATTTTTAAGTTGAAAGATCAACTATTTGTTTGAGTATTCATATATTTTTTTAACCTTTTTTTTCTGGTTTTAAAATTCATCTTTTTCATTTCATTTTCATGTTTGAAATTTCATCTTCTTGGGTTTGAAATAACACTATCTTCTAAAAAATCTGTCTCTGGCTTTAAAATTTAACTATTTGGTTGAAAATGCAACTATTTTTGGTTGAATTTTCACCAGCTTTGATAGAAAATTCAACCACTCGCTCGAAAATGCAACTATTTTGATTGAAGTTTCACCTTTTCTGATTAAAAATTAAACCTTTTTGTGGAAAATTAATCTTCGTAGGTTAAATATAAAACCATTTGGTTGATAGTACAATTATTTTGTTGAAAATTCTTCTCTTTTTCTTTGAAGTTGAACTATTTGGATGGAAATGCAACTATTTAGTTAGAAAATTAATTTTTCTGGGTGAAAATTCAATAATCTGGTTAAAAATTATAATATTTGGTTCAAAGTTAAATTATATTGTTGTGGTCAAGATTTTAAATGTGTTGTTGAAAATTCATCCTTTTGGATTGAAGATTCATGTTTTATGGTAGAAAACTAATCTTTTCTGGCTGAGATAAATAAATTTGAAATTTTTTAATGTTAACCTGAATGATTTCATTCCGCTTATAACATCATTTTCTATGCTAAAAATATGACAAGATTTGAAAAAGTCGGAAAAAATCAGACGATCATAATGTGTGTGATTAGATCAGATTTTATTTTCTGGATTTAGTTTTTCATTGGATTTTATTTTCTATTCTATTTAGTTTGAAGGGAAATTGATATGACGCAGGTGAAGTTTAATAGAATGGGCTTCAGTGAATGGTTTACAATTTGTCATTCGCAAATATGGTCCTTCGAGCCGGGTATGTAGCAACATCCATGTACAGCCTTCTGAGCTTTGAAAATTCAATTGAAGTAAATAGATAATCAGATGATCGTAACATTCTCCATTAGTTAAGAAAGTTACACTAGAAAGCCAAATGGATTCATTTTTAAATTGGATTTGATCTTTTATTCAATTTAGTTCGAAGAGAAATTGATATAGCGTAGTTGTTTTATTAGAATGGGCATCAATGAGAGGTTAACAATTTGGCATTCGCAAATATGGTCCTTCGAGCCGTTCATCCAACCACCTAAATCTATAGCCTTCAAAATCTCATAATTTGGTTAAAGTGAATAAGTAATCAGATCATTATGATATGTGTCATCAGCTAAAAATGTTACATTGGAAAGAAAAATGGATTCATTTTCAAATTGTATTTGTTCTTTTGTTCTATTTCATTTAGAGAGAAATTAATATGACGTAGGTAAGGTTTGATAAAATGAGCATCAGTGATAGGACAACAATTTGGCATTCGCAAATATGTTCCTTCGAGCAATTCAAATTCGAAATTTGATTAAAGTGAATAGATAATCAGATGATAATAATATTTCTTATTAGCTAAGACAGTTACACTAGAAAGGCAACTAGATTCATATTTAAATTAGATTTCATCTTCTATTCAACTTACTTCGAAGAGAAATTGATATGTCGTAGTTGTTTTATTAGAATGGGCATCAGTTAAAGGTGAACAATTTGGCATTCGCAAATATGGTCCTTCGAGCCGTTTATCCAACAACCTAAATCTATAACATTCTAAGCCTCATAATTTGGTTGAAGTGAATAAGTGATCAGCTCCTCATGATGTTTGTCATCAGCTAAGAAAGTTACACTAGAAAGAAAAATGGATTCATTTTTTAATTGGATTTTATCTTCTGTTCCATTTCATTTGAAGAGAAATTGATATAGCGTAGGTGAAGTTTGATAAAACGAGCATCAGTAATAGGTCAACAATTTGGCATTCGCAAATATGGTCCTTCGAGCAATTCAAATTCGAAATTTGATTAAAGTGAATAGATAATCAGATGATCATAATATTTCTTATTAGCTAAGACTGTTACACTAGAAAGGAAACTAGATTCATTTTTAAATTAGATTTCATCTTCTATTCAATTTAGTTTGAAGAGAAATTGATATGTCGTAGTTGTTTGATTAGAATGGGCATCAGTTAGAGGTCAACAATTTGGCATTCGCCAATATGGCCCTTCGAGCCGTTCCTCCAGCAACCTATAGCCATCTAAGCCTCATACTTTTATCAAAGTGAATAGATAATCAGCTCATCATAATATGTGTCACTAGCTAAGAAAGTTAGACTAGAAAGCCAACTGTATTCAGTTTTAAATTGGATTTTATCTTCAATTCTATTTAGTTTGGAGAGAAATTGATATGACGTATGTGAAGTTTAATAGAATGGGTATCAGCCAGAGGTGAACAAGTTCAGGAGCCAGTATTCTCGAGACTCTTCAGTCCAGAGAACTGAAGAGAGTGAGAGAGAGTGATGGGTTGGTGGGGCAAAAGGAGGACTAGTTCTTCTTCTTCAGCGACATGGGTCAGTCTGGGAGGCGGTACCAATGAGGCCAGGCCTACCTCCTGAAACAGATCTCACAATGGACCTGCAACAATGCAACCAGCTCGTCCAGACCTAACCTCACTTCTTCCCTGACACCCTGAGACACTGATACATGTCGACCGGACACCGAAACTCAATACAAAGATAGCCTTTCCCGGTCGCCCACCTCCATCCTTGCAGTCTCGTATCGCACAATGTGCTCACATGAGAGTGATAAAAAGTTCACAATTGTTGACAACCTACTTGAAAGCACGATAAAATTAACCAAACTTTGATATCATTTCTCAATCTGGACATCACACCTACTATTCATCCAGCTATAAGTTATTCGTTTCTAGAAGTATTCGTTAACATATTTACGCTTTCCAAATGTTTTTTTAGATGACAAAAGAACAAACTTAAATCTAACTTATTACCTTGAGTACTTTTCTACAAGAGGTGTGTACAATTTGTTCATTATGGTCAGTCGTGTGATGCTTAAAAAAAAATAGCCTGGCGGTATTTTCATAAACTATGTTACCAGTTTATGGTAAAATAGTTAACATATAGCATTCGAAATCAAATAGTTGAATTTTCAAGGCAAAAAGAGAAATTTTTTAGAAGAAAGTGGAATTTTCATTAAAAAATTCATTTTCTACCAAGAAAGATTACGTTTCTACCGTGAATGATGAATTTGAAGAAGTGGCAAAGGGGTGGGTTATGAGTAGAAATAACGTTATAAACTTAGGTAACATTTAAAACTTCAACCCATCAAAAAAGTCAAACTATATTTTTGGGTAAAAGTTCTTTTTTTGTTTTTATTGAAGATGCTACTATTATATTTTTGGTTCGGAATTCAACAAGTTTTTACTTTAAATTCTATTCTTTGGTTGAAAATTGAATTAATTTATGAAAAATGCAACTATATTGTTAAAAAAGTATATTTTTTGTCAAAAATTCAACTAATATGTTCAAAATTCATTTTTTTGTTGAAGGTTCATCACTTTGGTTGAAAATTTAACTATTTTGATGAAAATTCGTTCAATGTGTAGTTGAGCATAAATTTCTCAAACTGGAAATAAAACTTCCATTTTTGGTTAATAATTTATCTTTTTCTGGTTACAAATGCAATTAATGGGTCGAAATATCAACTGTTACATGCTTCGTTGAGAATATATATTTATTGTTTGAAAAGTCGATTATTTGACTTAAAGTTACACAACTTTGTGAACAAAATTGTTTTATTAAAGATTCATAATTAGAATGTAACTATTTGGTTACAAATTTATTTGTTTCAGTTGAAAGTTTAAATTTCTGGTTGAAAATTCATCTATGTTATTGAACATTCATCTTTTTTGGTAGAAATGTAATTTTCTTAATTGAAAATATATCGTTTTTGGTTAAAAATGCAATTTTTTGGTTGACATATCAACTGTTACATGCTTCGTCGAGAATTCATCTTTTTTGGTTGAAAAGTCGATTATTTGAATCAAATTTCAACGGCTTTATAAAAAAAAAAAACATTTTTTTATTAAGGATTCATACTTCAAATCGAACTATTTGGTTCAAAATGTATCTTTTTTTTTGAAAGTTCAACTTGTTGATTAAAAAATCATGTATTTTGTTGTATTTTTTGGTTAACAATGCAATTTTTAGGTTGAGAATTCATCCTTTTTGAATTAAAGGTCGATTATTTGGCTTAAAGTTTAACAACTTCGTGAAAAAAAAGTTTCATTGAGGATTCATAATTATAGTTGAAAATTCAACTATTTGCTTTTAAATAAACTTTTATGTTAATCGATCTATAGTTTTGTAGAGAATATACCCTTTTTGCTAGACAATTCAATAATTTGGTAGATAATTAAACTATTTGGTTGAAAATTAAAGATTTTGGTTGAAAAATCATAATTTTGTTTAAAAATATAACACCTTCGTTAAAAATTCATTGTTTCTTGTTAAAAATTATATATTTTTTTTAATCTGAAAATTTAACCATTCCATGCTTGGTTAAAAGTTTATCCTGTTTATTGGATAAGTTAGAAATTCATCTTTTTTGATAGAAGGTTAATCTTTTTGGTTGAAAATTCGATTTTGTTTTGTTTAAATTTTTGTTATCAGATTTTTTATCTGCAAATTTAACTATTTCATTTTTGGTTTAAACTTTATCCTGTTTATTGTATAAGTTGAAAATACAATGATTCGATAGAAAATTCATGTATTTTGTTGAAAAGTCGTTTTTAGGGTATAAAATTAATCTTATTTGTTGCAAATTCAACTTTTTTGTTGAAAATTCAATTATTGGGTAGAAAATTTATATATTTCGTTACAAAATCGTCTTTTATGGTAAAAAATTATTCTTGTTTGTTGAAAGGTCAACTTTTTAGTTGGAAATTGAACTAAGTTCTTAAAAATTCATCTTTCTTGATTGAGAATTATATTTTTTATTAAAAATTCATCTTCCTCGATTTTAAACTTCGCTGTTTTTTAAAACTTTCGACTTTTTGTTCACAAAATATAATCTTTTATTGAAAATTCATCATTCATGGTAGAAAAGTCATCTTTCTTGGTTGAAAATGAACTTTTTTGATGAAAATTCAACTGTCTTATAAAAATTTTCTCTTTTTGCCTTGAAAATTCCACTATTAAGTTCGAAATTCAACTATTTTGTTAAAAATCTAATCATTTTTGAAAAATGTTTGTATTTTATTAAAATCATCAGTTTTCGTATAAAATTCAACTATTTTGTTGAAAATTCATCATTTTGGATTCAAAATTCATATTTTATGGTAGAAAAGTCATTTTCCATGGTTGACAATTTATATTTCTAGGTTGAAAAGTAAGTCTTTTGTTAATATTGAACTATTTTCTCGAAAATTCGTCTCTTTCACTGGGAAGTTCATCTACTTTTTGTTATTAACTGTTTGGTTGAAAATTAAATTCTTTTTGGAAATTTATCTTTTTGTGTTGAAAATTCATCTGTTTTGGTAGAAAATATGTTTTGGTTGAAAATTCAACTATTTTGTTGAAAATGCAGTATTTTTATGCTTGAAATCCTAGGAATTTGAAGATCTTCATATTGAAATCAATATTATATCCATATTCTTTTATTGAGCTTATTGAGAAATAACAAAAATTGATGAAAATCTGTATTTTATCATAAAATTTATTTAATCAAATAACAAATAATGTCCTCTGATAAAATTTGCTAATAAATAGGATCATTTTTAAGTCATTGGTAGTCGATTCAAAAAAAATTACATCCATTTGTTTGAAAGTAGTAACGCTGTAAATTTGTTCCTAAAATTGTTTATTAAATAAAAAATCATTGGTATTTGATTGAGTATCACAAGGAAAGAATTTTTTCAAGTTATTTGGTGTTCATTTAGTTGAAACAGAAAAATCTGTTGGTTGAAAATTGACGAAAATTGATACTTTTTTTATAAAATGTATATCATTGCTGAAGTGTGTCTTCACTGATATCATGATGTTTCAAATAATAATAAGTAGTTGCACAAAAATATGATCGTTTATAATTTTTTTTAAATATAAAGTATGTTGTCCTCAGTAAAGAAATGTCTGATAGTATAACCAAAAATTAAATTCTATTTAATTAATTCCTCATATTACATTTGGAAGAAATGATAAAATCAAGTGCTTGTGAAGTGAAACTTTTTTTATTGTTAGAATTTCAGCCTAAACTCTTTTTTTTCTTTTTTTTTGAAAAAATTATATAGTGAATACCTTTCCGAAATCCTTTACATATGTTTAGGTGGATCAAAATGATCACAGTAAGGATTATAAAATTAAAGTGTATATGTTTTTTGAGTTTTTGCCAAAAAACATAATTTTTAGCCAACTAAGATAAATTGTAAATCCAAAGGAACAAATTTTTAACAAAAAAGTTGAATTTTTGGAAAAAAATTATTTAAGGAAAACTATGAATTTTCAACCCAATAATTGAATTCTCAAATGAAGAAAATAAATTTATAACCAAAAATGACATAATTGAATTTTTAGTTAAAAAAAAATAGTTTTCAACCCAAGTAAAAACGAATTATCAACCAGTTAAATGCATCAAAAAAGACGAAGTTTTAACAAAAGAGTTGAATCTCCAACCAAAATGATGAATTTCCAACAAAACACATTAATTTCTCACCAAAAAGATAAAGTTTCACCTCAAAAAGCAAAAATTCTCAACCAAAACTAGAATAGCTACATTTTCAGATAAAAAAATTAGTTCTTAATTTTTCAAAAGAATAGTAGAATTTTTAATTGAAGGAAATAAATCCCGAACCAAAAATATAACCTCATACTTTTCAACCAAAAAAATTAACTTACAACCAAGAATAGTTGAATTTTCTTATTGGTTTCTATTAAATCATTTCAAATTTGAGCCGAAAACACGAGAAAAAGGGCAGTTTAAGTTAATCTTCAAATTATATCAATGTTCTCAAATAAAAAAATTTTTTTTTTCAAATTTTATTAAAAGTATTCTCCTACTAGTATAAAACGGTTTTAGCTTCAGTATCAGATGACACTAAAGCTGGCAGTAATATTGTAATATGGACGCTCCTCTGGAATATAATGATAAAATATTAATAATAACGTAACAATAATTATAATCTCAGCAATTACTTTGGTGGATGAGGCCGGTACCTCTGGAATTTTTTCTATCTACTTTTACCGAGTTTCTGGTGGTTCGGATACCACCTCAAGCTGTATAATCAAATAACCAAGAATTTTCTCCTGCATTTCATCTAAACTTATTATGAATACCTTTTAACATAAAACAAATTAAATTTGCCTACGTGTACCCACTAATCATAATGAAAAGCGGTATCTTTGCCCCGCGTTAATTTTGTTGCGGCTGCACTGATTCTTTCACGGATCAGAGATTAAGGGGGTTAAAGTGTAGTCCAGAGATGCCAGCCACCCCCTGACGGAATTATTCAAAATCCGGGTTTGCGGTTGTCCGAGATAAATAACTTTTGCCCGCCTCCGGTTTCCACCTCCTCTTTGCCAAATCCCCCCCCCCCCACCCACATTACTCCATAGAGACCCGGAGGAAGAATGAAAACGTGTGGGTGAGAGACTCGGTGCTCTGGACCTGGGATGTTTAACATAACACGGGCAATCATTTATGCGTAGCGAGCCGGACAGCGACCTCATAATTTAGAGCGGTGGGCAGAAAACTAGCCTACATTCTGGCACGGTACGCGATCGGTCCCATACGGGGTGGAGGATTTTATTTTTTCTAATAAATCCTTCAAGATTCACAGCCACGGTATGTCTGATGGGGCGAAGGCTTTTCTTCGTTTTTTGGTTTCAGTTACGAGCGTATCCGCCATTAATTTTTCGCGAAATTAGAGTTTACGCGATAAGTAAATTATTTGTGTCGTAAATACTAGTCACTAGCTTCTCACTGACAAAGTTCGGATGAAAGAAAATATCGGTGCTTGAGAAATAAATCTGCACTTTTTTTAGTCTAATTAGCATCATGTGTCATGAATAGTTTCAAAAAAGATTCAAACTTTCAACTTTATTTCAGCATTTTTTCCAAATTCAATTTTAGGAATTAATTAAATAGAATTTAATTGTCGATTATACTATAAGACTTTTCTTTACTAACAACAACAGAGTTTATATTTGAAAAAAAATTATAAACGATCCTATATTTGTGCAACTACTCATAATTATTTGAAACATCATGGTATCAGTGAAGACACACTTCAGCAATAATATGCAGTAGGTTACAACGTTTAAACAAATTTCTTTATTTTTTTATTAAAAAATTAAAGAGTGAATGTGCTGTTTAGGATTAATAAAATACTTGGAAACTTTATTTTTCAATATTTATTCGGGATATACGTAAAAACAACGCTTAGTTGCTATCTTTTTAAAGTTCAGAGTAATTTTTAATCTTTTGAACAAATTTAATAAAGAAATGCATATCTTAGTCATTTTGCGTTCTGAAGACTTCGATGCTTCAAGAAAATTGATCAGAAAATTTGCTGGAAAAAAATAATATGTACTATTTGTTCACATATAATATCAATTGTGAATTTTTAAAATAAATTTAGTTGAAAATTAAAATTTGTTGTCAATTTTCAACTTGCAGGTTTCTTTTTTAAACGAAATTAATTTTAAAGTACTTGTACAAATCCTACCCTTATTATACTTAATAAACAATTATATAAACAAATTCACAAACTTTTAACAAATAGATGTAGTTTTGTACCAAATATTCTCAGGCGACAATATTTGTTATATTTTTATATAAATTTTATAAAAAAAGTACAAATTTTCGTCAATTTTCAACCAACAGATTTTTCTTTTTTAACCGAATGAACATCAAATAACTTGATATAATTCTTTCTTCATGATACTTTATCAAATAACAATCATTTTTCATTGAATGAACAATTTTATGAACAAAATTTAGAGTTTCAATACTTTTAAACAAATTGATGTAATTTTTTTTTAATCGACTACCAATGACTTAAAAATTAACCTATTCATTGGTAAACTTCGTAAGAGCACATTATTTGTTATTTGACTAAATAAATTTTATGAGAAAATACCGATTTTCGTCAATTTTCGTTATTACTCAATAAGCTCAATAAAATGAATGTAGATATAATATTGAACTCAATACGAAAATCTTTAAATTCCTAGGATTCCAAGCAGAAAAATACTGCATTTTTAACAAAATAGTTGAATTTTCAACTAAAAAAGATTTTCTACCCAAAGAGATGAATTTTCAACACAAAAAGATAAATTTCCACGAAGAATTTAATTTTTAATCAAACTTTTATAATAACAACGAAGTAGATGAGTTTTCCAGTAAAAGAGACGAGTTTTGGAAAAAATAGTAAAAGATTTAATCAAATAGTAAAATTGTCCAATCAAAAAGACGAATATATTCGAAAACAGTTGAATTTGTAACCAAAAAGTTACTTTTCAACCTAGAAATATAAATTGTCAACCATAAAAAACTACTTTTCTACCATAAAATATGAATTTTCAATCCAAAATGATGAATTTCCAACAAAATAGTTGAATTTTGAACTAAACAGTTGAATTTTTAAGGCAAAAAGAGATATTTTTCAGAAGACTGTTGAATTTTCATGAAAAAAGTTTTTTTTTCAACCAAGAAATATGACTTTTCTACCATGAATGATGAATTTGCAATAAAAAAGTAAATTTTGAGGACAAAAAGTCAAATTTTTTAGAAAACAGTGAACTTTAAAATCGGGAAATATGAATTTTTAACAAAAAATATAATTTTTGATCAAGAAAGATGAAGTTTTAAGAAGATAGTTCAATTTTCAACTAAAAGGTTGACCTTCCAACAAACAAGAATACTTTTCTACCGAAAAAGACGAGTTTTCAACAAAATATATGAATTTTATTCCGAATAATTGAGTTTTCAACAAAAAAGTTGAATTTTTAATAATTAAGATTAATTTTCTACCCGAAAAACGACTTTTCAACAAAAAACATGACTTTCCTACCAAACAGTTGTATTTTCAACTTATACAATAAACAGGATAAAGTTTAAAATAAAAATGGAATAGTTAAATTTGCAGATAACAAAAATTTTACACAAAACAAAATCGCATTTTCAACCAAAAAGATTCATTTTTGACCAAGAAGAGTAATGCTCTATCAAAAAAGACAAATTTCTAACTTATCCAATAAACAGGATAAAGTTTTAACCAAACATGGAATAGTTAAATTTTCATATTAAAAACAAATTTTAACAAAAAATATGATTTTTCAACCGAAATGTTCATTTTTAACCAAATAGTTTTTGAACAGCTTTTTGTAGATTTCAGATTTCTATTCTTCTTTATTCTAATTCCAGAAGAAAAAAAATATTTTTTTTTCTAATAAAGGCAACGGTTTCTATAACAATAACTTCTAACTGAATAAAATCATGTTTAGTTAAAGAAAAATTTTCATCGCCTCAAGAAAGAATTTCAATGATTGAGAGCCAATTAATATTTTTCTTTTATTCAAAACAATTTTTTTTTATTGAATGAATTTTTTATTTTTCTATTTGTGTATTTTTTCGCTTTGAAGAGAGAAAAATTCAATATAAAATAAAACTTGTCTATGGCTATGTCATTTCAAAGTTCATTTGCCTATTTGTTATTGAGTTTGCGTAAATACAATTTTCTCAAAATTCTTGAGAAAATTTCAAACTGTGTAATGCATAATTATTTACCCAACAAATATTTTTATTATTTTTCTTCAAAAATAAATAAACTTGTCCAAAGAGACGAATTTTGAACAAAATACATTAATTTTTAGCAAAAAAATTAATTTTGAAGTAACTAGTTCAATCTTCAACAAAAGAAAAAGAATTTACAAAAAAAATGTAATGCATAGTCGATATTTCAACTAAAAAGATCCTTATTTTGTATCATTAACAGTTAAATTCATTCAGCAAAGACGAATTTCCCACAAAGAAGTTAAATCCTCAACCAGAAAAGAATAATTTTCAACAAGCTGTATTTCAACAAACAAATATAAAATATTGATACCAAAGAAGATGATTATTGTACAAAATAGATTGATTTTTTTACCGAAAAATATGAAATTTCAATAAAAAAGTTCATTTTAATCTAAATAGTTGAACTTTCTACCAAATATTTGTAATCTCTCAAGAAAAATCAATTTCTGCCCAGAAGGGAAAATTCTTAAAGAAATAGTTACATTCTGAACCAAAAAGATAATTTCCTTGAAAAAAAAATTGATATTTTACCCAAAAAACATTTTGATTTTCAAACAAGTACAAATAAAATCATCCAAAAGAGACGAATTTTCAACAAAAAAAGTGTAATCCTCAACAGAAAAGATTACTTGTCAACTATAGCTGCATTTTTAACTAAAAAAGATTAATTTTTCATCGAAAGAGATCATTTTTCTACGAAGTCGTTTGATTTAACTCGAAAATATGGATTGTCAACAAAAATGTTCATTTTGAACTAAATAGTTGAATTTTCAACCAAATATATTAATTCTACCAAGAAGATTAAATTTATACCAAAAGGAGAATTTTAAACGAAATAGTTGCATTTCAAATAAAAACGATGAATTTTTACCCAACAAATTTAATTTCCTTGAAAAACACGAATTTTTGACACAATACATGAATTTTTAAGAAAATATGTTTCAAGTTGAATTATCCCAAAAATGTAAAAAAACCTTTCAAAATTAAAAAAAAATGTCTGAAAATTTTCTTCGGCATTTTTGGACATCTTCAGAAATGATTTGAGACCTTTCTTAATTTTGTCTTCAAATTTATTTTTCAAAATTAAATATTATTAAAATTCTTACCAAGAATCTTAAGAAAAGTTTCTAATTTTCTTGAAACATTTCAAAATTCTTAAAAATCCTTGTTTTTAGTTCTAAATCTTCAGAAATTTATATTTCGTTGAAAAATTTTTGGATTTGATGGTTAATTTTTTATCAATAATGTATTTATTATTTATGTATTATTTCAATTTTTTAAAGACATATTTAGATTTGGAACCAATGAGGTGAATTGTCAACTTAAATGGTGAATTTTCAACCAAGAAGATTAGTTTTTTCCAAAAAACACGCATTTTTGTACAAAAAACATCAATTTTTAAAAAATGATTATATTTTCAATCAAAAAGATAAATTTTTTACTTTTGAATTCTCAACGAAAAATGTAGAAATTTGATATTTCAACTACAAAGAGATTAATGTTGAAACATCTTTTAGGCTGACTCGAACTATTCCAAAACTACTGAAAAATCTTTCAAAATAAAAAAAAGTTGCCCTTAAATTTACTTTGAAATTCATAGAAATCTCTTAAAATAGAGAAATAAAAACAATTTTTGATAATTTTTCAAAATAAGTGATTATTTTGAATTTTACCGGAAATCTTAAGAAAAGTTGTTTATTTTCTGAAAACGTTTCAAAATTTTTAAAAAGCTTCCCTTTTTTTTCAAAATTTTAAAAAAATTTACGTTTTATTAGCAATTTCCTGCAATATTTTCAAATTTCATATTATTTTATAATGTTTTCAAAACTTTTAAATATCTTGTGAAATAATGCGAATGTTTTCTAAGTTTCTTAATTTTTTTCTAAATTTCTCTATAGTCTTCCACATTTTTTGGATCGTTTTTACTAGTTTTCAAACATCTTTTTGAATTTTCATGAAAATTAATTCTTCAAAATAAAAAATCGTTAAAAAATTTTCCGAAACTTGAAAACAAATATTTTTCAACTACAACTTGGTAAAAATAATTTTAAATTTTTCTGGCAAAAACTCCTAAATATTAAATTGCATACATAGATTAAAAAAACTATATTTTTAACTGAATATTTCCATTTTCAACTAACAAAGATAATGCCTCAACAAACAGTGTTATTTATAATTGATATTTTTAAAACACAACAGATTTTAATTATAAATATAATAATAAAATATAATAATAAAAATAGTTTATTCTAAAACCAAAAAAGATTCATTGTTAACCAGTCGCATTTTTAACCAAAAAAGATTATAAAAATTCTAAAAGAGACCAATTTCCTGCAGAAGAGTTTAGCTTTTTAACCCGCAAATATAAAGTTTCCACCAGAAAGATGAAATTTTAACCAAAAAGATTAATTCTCCACCACAAAAGACAAATTTACAACGAAATAGTTACATTTTCAACTAAAATGATACATTTTCAACCCAGAAGGTCGATTGATTTTTCCTAATCCAAAATTTCTACGAAATGAAATGGATTTTAAAACATTGTTTCAACATTGTTAAAACTGCCTTAAAATTTTCCTCGAAATCTTTGGACATCTTTTGAAATGTTTTTAAATCTTTTTTAATTATCTCCTAAAATTGATCATTCGAAATAAAAAGTCATTTAAAATTTAGCAGGAATCTTTAGAAAAATTTTTCATTTTTTTGAAATCTTTGGAAATTTTCAAAAAGCTTTGCATTTATTTTTGAAATCTTGGAAGCTTTACATTTTATTTAACATTTTTTCAATCATAAAATTTTTTTTCAATTTTTCTATAACTTCTGAGTATCATTTAGAAATATTCGAATGTTTCCTAGAATTACTTTTTTTCTAATGTGACAAAATCTTTTTATATCTTCCTGAAAAATTAATTTTCAAAATAAAATAGTGAAACATATTATATTAACCCCGAAATTCCAAGTAAATGCGTTTATTATCTGCATTTTATTTGAAATCTTTTCAAATTTGAAATTCTTTTTGTATCTCTTTGAAACTTCTTAATATCTCTTACACTTACTCGAATTTCTTATAACATTTTTCTATTTTGCAAAATTAAAATGTTTTTCTTTTTAATATTCTACATAATTTTTTGAAATTTCAGGAAAATTTTTTTATTTCTTTTCCATGTTTCTCTTACAATTAATTTTTTTAAATAAAGAATTATTTTAAAATTCCCTCAGAATTGTAAAATAGTTTTTATCTTCTGGAACCTTTTCGAAATTCTTGAAAAACTTCTCCATTTTTTCGAAATCTTCCAAAATTTAGATTTGATTTTCAATTTTTTGCAATCTTTTGAAATTTCAAATTATTTTTGTTTTCTTTAAAAAATTTTTCAACATATCTTAGGGCGATTCAAATGTTTCCTGATTTGAAAATTTTTATTTCAAACTGTCCTAAAATCTTCCAGATTTATTTTTAACTTTTCAGAAATATTTTGAAATCTCTTTAAAATTTCTTTCAAAATCAATTTAAAAAAATAATATTATTAAAAATTTTCCCAAAAATTTTATGAACATTTCTTAATTATCAATGTTTTGTTTCACATTTTTTTATTCTTTAGATTTTTAAATTATGTGTGAATTTTTTTTAAACTTTTAAATATCTTTTGAACTTATTCGAATTTTAGCAAATTATTTTAAATGTTTCAAAATCTTTTTTAATTTTCTTTGAAAATTGATGATTCTAAATAAAACATCATTTGAAATTTTTCCAGGAATCAGAAATTATTTGATTCTCTTGAAACCTTTCAAAATCTGTCAATATCTTTTGAAGTAATTTGCATTTTTCCTAACATGTTTTTTAAATTCTGCATCATTCAAAAAATTATAATAAAATCTTCCGGGTTTTCTTTTGGATAATTTTGGATATTTACAAAAATGTCTTGAAAACTTTTTTCCCTCAAATTTCTTCTTCAAAATAAAAAATCATTTGAAATTTTCCTAGGAAACATAAATTATTTGATTCTCTTGAAACCTTTAAAAAATTTGAATATCTTTTAAAGTGATTTGAATTTTTTCTAACATTGTTTTTAAATTTTGCATACTTCGAAAAACTATCCTACAAACTTCCGGATTTGTTTTGTGATAATTTTTTATATTTATAAAAATGTTCTGAATACTTTTTTTCTAAAAATTCCCATGAATCTCAAAAAATTTTGTTTGATTTTCTAGACACATTTCAAAGCTCTTACAAAGATTTTTTTTTTGAAATCTTCCAAACTTCGAATTTGTTTTGCGTAATTTTATTCTTTTTTTTTCTTCAAAATTGTGAAAACGATTATAGATTATAGTGTCGTAGCAAAATATAATGAACATCATTCTTTTACAATATTAAATAGCATTAAATATTGAAATATATTCTTCAATCGATAATGTTTATAAACATTTATAAATAAACTTTATTATGAGAAAAAATTACTAATTTGGAAATTCTGATTTACGAAATTTATAGTTCAGAAAATTTATAGTCTTTATCAATAGATAAGACAAATTTAATTGATTTATAAAACAATTAGTTTTCTTCATTTTTGATCGGAGGAATTTAATTTTTATTAAAAGTTAGAAATTTGAATCGCTTCTCATGAATTCATCGGACGAATGAAAAATCCCTGAATGAATCCCGAATGAAAAATTCGGTAATTTTCAAATTCGGTAAAATTATAATCAGCCGATAATTTTACTGTTAGGAAATTTTCCATTTCGGGAATTTTATTATTCGGAAATTTTAATATTCGGATATTTTGTAATTGGGCAATTTTCTAGTTGGAAGATTTTATAATGCGGCAATTTTCTGTCGGAAATTTTATTATTCGGGAATTTTTAAATTCATTAATATTATAATATGTCAGAAATTTTCCAATGTGGAAATATTATAAACTATTCGAGAATTTTATTATTCGGAAATTTTCCCATTCATGAATTTTATTATTGCGGAATTATACTTCTCGGAAATTTTCTCCTGGGAATTTTATTATCCGGGAATTTACAAATTCAGTAATTTTTTAATTCGGTGAGATTATAATCTGTCGGGAATTAATTATGAGGACATTTTCAATTCAGTAATATTATAAACTATTCAAGAATGTTATTATTCGGGAATTTTCCGAATCAGAAATTTTATTATTTGGTTATTTTATAATTTGGAAATTTTCTGTCAGAAAGTTTATTATTCGAGAATTTTCCAATTCGGGAATGTTATTATTCGGATATTTTATAAATGCGCAATTTTTTGTCGCGAATTTTAAAAATCGATAATATTATAATTTATCAGGAATTTCATTATTTGGGAATTTTCCAATTTAGTATCATTATAAACTGTTCCGGAACTTTATTATTGAAGAATTTTCTAATTCAAGAATTTCATTATTTCGGAATTTTATTTTTCGGGAATTTTCTGTTGGGAATTTTATTATCCGGGAATTTACAAATTCGGCAAAATTATAATCTGTCGGAAATTTTATTATTTGGGAATTTCCCAATTCTATAATATTATAAACTATTTGGGAATTTTATTATTTGGGAATTTTCTAATTCTATAATATTATAAACTTTTTGGGAATTTTATTATTCGGCAATTTTCCAGTACAGGAATTTTATTATTCGGATATTTTATAATTCGGAAATTTTCTGTCGAAAAGTTTATTATTCTTGAATTTTAAAATTTGGTAATATTATAATCTGTCGGGAATTTTATTATTCGGGAATGTTCCAATTTGGGAACTTCATTATTCGGGAATTTTCTACTATGGATATTTTATCATTTGGCATTTTTTTGACGGGAATTTACAAATTCAGTAATATTATATGTCGGGAATTTTTTAATTGGAATTTTCCAATTCGAAAATTTGATTTTTCGGAAATTTTATTATTCGGGAATTTTATTATTCGGATATTTGATAATTGTGCAATTTTTAGTCGCGAATTTTCAAATTCGGTAATATTATAATTTGTTAGGAATTTTATTATTCGGGAATTTTCCAATTTAGTAATATTATAAACTGTTCGGGAATTTTATTATTTGGGAATTTTTAAATTCAAGAATCTTATTATTCCGCAATTTTATTTTTCGGTAATTTTCTGTTGGTAATTTTATTATTCGGGAATTTGCTAGTTCGGTAATTTTTAAATTCGATAATATTATAATCTTACGGGAATTTTATTATTTGAGAACTCTCCATTTCGGTAATATTATAAACTATTCGGGAATTTTCCAATTCAGAAATTTTATTATTCAGCTATTTGTATAATTTGGAATTTTTCTGTCGGAAAGTTTATTATTCGGCAATTTTCAAATTCGGAAATTTTATTATTCGAGAATTTCCTAGTTCGGATATTTTATAATTCGGCAATTTTTTGTCGGGAATTTACAAATTCGGTAAAATTATATTCTGTGGGGAATTTTATAATTTGTCAATTTTACAATTTGGTAATATTTTAAAATGTTCGAGAATTTTCTCATTCTAAATTTTATTATGCGGAGATTTACCAATTCGGGAATTTTCTATTTCGGGTATTTTATGATTCGGCATTTTTTTTTTAATTTGCAAATTCGGTAAAATTATAATCTGTAGTGAATTTTATGATTCTGGAATTTTATAATTCGGTAGTATTATAAACTGTTCGACAATTTTATTATTTGGAATTTTCCAATTCGTGAATTTTATTAATCGAAAATTTTACAATTGCGCAATATTTGGTCGCGAATGTTCAAATTCGGTAAAATTATAATCTGTCGGGAATTTTACGATTCTGGAATTTTATAATTCGGTAATATTATAAACTGTTCGAGAATTTTATTATTTGGAATTTTCCAATTCGTGAATTTTATTATTCGGATATTTTACAATTGCGCCAAATTTTGTCACGAATGTTCAAATTCGGTAATATTATAATCTGTCAGGAATTTTATTATTCGGGAATTTCCTAGTTCAAGAATTTAATTATTCCGGAATTGTATTTTTCGGGAATTTTCCAATTCGGGAATTTTCTTTTGGGAATTTTATTATCCAGGGACTTACAAATTAGGTGATTTTTAAATTTGGTTATATTATAATCTGGCAGGGATTTCATTATTTTAGAATTTTCCAATTCAGTAATATTATAAACTATTCAGGAATTTTCCGATTCAAGAATATCATAAACTATTCGGGAATTTTATTATTCGGAAATTTTCCAATTCAAGAATTTTATTATTCCGGAATTAAATTTTTCGGGAATTTTCCAATTCATGAATTTTCTGCTGGGAATTTTAGTATTCGAGAATTTACAAAATCGGTAATTTTTTAATTCCGTTTATAATTTTTTTTTCATTATTTAATTATTTCGTAATTTTCCAATTCTGTAATATTATAAACTGTCGGGAATCCTATTATTCGGGAATTTTGCAATTCGTTAATATTATAATCTGTTCGGGAGTTTTATTTTTTGCAATTTTCCAATTCGGTAATTTTATTATTCAGGACTTTTATTTTCCGGATATTTTATGCATAATACCGCAATTTTTTGTCGCGAATTTTCAAATTCGGTAACATTATAATTTATCAGGAATTTTTTTATTCGGAAATGTTTTAATATAGTAATATTTCAAACTGTTCGAGAATTTTAGTATTCAAGAACTTAATTATTTCGGAATTGGATTTTTCGGAAATTTTCCAATTAAGGAATTTTCCAACTCGGGAATTTCATTATTCGGGAACTTTATTATTCGGATATTTTATAATTCGGAAATTTTCCGTCGGAAAATTTATTATTCGGGAATTTTATTTTTCGGGAATTTTCTACCTCGAGAATTTTATTATTCGGGATTCTTCTATGTCGGTAATATTATAAACTGTTCGAGAATTTCGTTAGGGACGACTGAAAAATTCCGAAAAATTAAATTCCCGACACTGTAAGATTCCCGAATAATAAAATTCCCGAATTGGGAAATTCCCGATTAATTAAATTCTCGAATTATAAAATTCCCGCATAATGTAATTTCCAAATTGGGAAATTCCAGAATAATGAAATTCCCTAACAATTTATAATATTACCAAATTAGAAAATTCCCGAAAGTTTATAATATTACCGAATTTGAAAATTGCCGCGGCAGAAAATTGCGAAATTATAAAATATTCAAACCAAAAAATTCGAGAATCAAAACAATTAAAAATGGTTTATTAATAAAATTAATTAAATTAATACAACTAAAATTATATTACAATTAAAGTTCTTGTATTTATGAATAAAATTTTATATTCTTCATACTCGGGAATTTTCTAGTTCGGATATTTTATGTTTCGGCAATTTTCGGTCGGGAATTATATTATTCGGGAATTTTCGAATTTGGTAATGTTATAAGTTGTCGGGAATTTTATTATTCGGCAACTTTTCAATTAGGGAATTTGATTATTCAGGACTTTTTTATTCCGAAATTTCGCAATTCGGGAATTTTATTTTTCGAAATTTTTCAGTCGTCCCTTTTATTATTCTGAATATTATTTTTCGCGAATTATCCAATTCGCGAATTTTACAGTGCCGGGAATTTTATTTTCAGGGATTTTTTATTCGTCCCAAATTTGTGCGCTTTCCAGAATACACTAAAGCTCAAAAGAATGAAATATTCCCACGCCAGATTAAATCCAGAAAAATAATTGCTTGTGCCCGGAACGTAGTGCATTTTTGGTCGTAAACTCGTGATCTCCGTTAAGCGGACGATGTGCCTTCCGATAATACCTCTATGTCTGATCAAGCTTGCTGATAAGCTTCAAGAGCAGCTCCAGGATGAGGTGAATGCATCGCAAATGATTAATTTAGCCTCTTTTCCGCGAAGTTAAGTTACTTTAAGTACCCGGACAGGGAGGGGGAGGGGGGGAGGAAAAGGGCAAAAAATAAGAGATGCATCAGAGTCTATAGTGAATTCGAGACACGTCTCGCGCACATATGGGTTCCAAGTTACGACGTCCAGCTGGATCGTCCAGAGGTCCTATCTCTCGTGCATGGATCAGCAAACTCTTTTTCTCATGAATCCATCGCCAAGACGCATCGAGGATCCTGTAAAACGAGGAATTCCGTGGAATCAAGGAATATTATGAATACGAGAAACTTCTTGCGGTAGAATTGTTGGGAATCCAAATTTAGGTATATAAAGGTAAACAATGTATGGAAGTCCTGAAAACAAAACCAAGAAATCAACAACCAAATTTGGACAAACACCATAAAATACTTCTTTTGCAATTAAAAAAAAAATTTCTGCAGACAAAAATAAAAAAGGAAAGAAAAATGAAAAGGCAACCTTACCTTGATAAGGGTGCTCTGTGAGCACCGAAACGTTGGTAAATATTATAAATGTTTTTGTGTTGTGATTTGATAATAATACAAATAAAAAAGACGGTCGCCTTCTCATTTTTCTTTGTATTGCCTTTTGTCTAAATAAAATGTTTAAGGCCATCATTTTGTTTTAATTACAATAAGAGTATTTTATGGTGATTGTCCAAATTTGGATGTCAGATTCTTGGTTTTATTTTCATGAATTCTATACATTACGTTGAGTATTGGACGCTAAATAGGATTTCTAAATTGATTTTATTCTAATTCAAAATTCTTAAATTTGAAAGGGAAACAGTTAAAAGAAGAAAAAATAATTTTTCATTTACTGACATATGTTTAAATTACAAGCGGGATGTCACATCAGTTAAGCTTCATAAGTTCTGATGTTACGGATTTAATTTGATAATATTCTAGTCATAAGAAAAGTTGATGGATAATTGATAAACAGACGATAATGGTATCAATGACAGACTTTAGAGCCTAAAATGCTCTCAACACAGGGGAAATATTGGGATTTTTCACGAAAATAGAGGAATAAATTATTTAAAATCAACTTCAATATGTAGACACCATATTTAATTTAATATCAAACGCTTTCAATGTGTATGATTTTAAGTGAAAACATTGCATTTTTGAGATAATAATTGAATTTTAAACCAAGAAAGATTAAGTTTTTACCAAAAGAGATTAATTTTTACCTAAAAAGAGAGCTTTTTTTCCACAAAAGATAAGTTTTCAATCCTAAAGGAATAATCTTCATCAAAACAGTGAAATTTCCGACAAAAAAGATGACTCAAAAAAAATAGTTGAATTTTACCAATCAGGTGAATTTTTAACCTGGAAAGATGAATTTTTAGCCAAAAAAATAAATTTTTCAATAAATGGCGAATTTTCAACAGAAAACATGATTTTGCAACCAAATAGTTGAAGTTTCAAGTAAAGAAGATCCATTTTCAAACAAAAATGAAATGGTTAAATTTCAAGTTACAAAAATTAGTTATCAACCAAAACAAGAACGAATTATTAACTAGTTGCATTCAATGCAGAAAGATGAATTTTTAAAAAAATAGTTGAATCATCAACCAAAATGATGAATTAAAAAAAAAAGTTTCTGCCAAATAGGTGAATTTTCATCTTATAAAGAAAAAAAAGTGTAACAAAAATAGAATAGCTATTTTTTCAGATGAAACAATTTGTGAAAAAAAAACACGAATTTTCAAACAAATATTTAAATTTTTTAATAAACAGTTCAGTTTTAAATCATATATCCTAATTTTCTACCAAATTCTTGAATTTTCAAACTGAAAAGACGAATTTTCTAGCGAAAGTTGATTTTTCAACACAAAAATATGAATTTAAAAAAAAAGTTAACTTATGACCAAATAGTTGCATTTTCAGTCAAAAAGATGAATTTTTAACCACGAAAATTAATTTTTCACTGAAGGACGAATTTCCAAAAAAAACACATGATTTTTCAACCAAATAGTTGAATTTTCAATTAAAGAAGATCCATTTTCAACCAAAAATGGAATAGCTAAATTTTCAATTACAAAAATTATTTATCGACCGAAACAAAAACGAATTATCAACTAGTTAAATTCAATGCAGAAAGATTAATTTGAAAAAAAAAGTTAAATCATCAACCAAAATTATGGATTTTTGAAAAAAATGAAGTTTCTACCAAATAGGTGAATTTTTAACTAAAGAAGATTTATTTTTAACCAAAAATAGAAAAATTACATTTTCAGTTACAAAAATTAGTTTTCAACCAAAACAAAAATAAATTATCAACTAGTTGAATTTAATACAGAGAGAGGAATTGAAAAAATCTCTTAATCATCAACCAAACTGATGAATTTTTGAAAAATAAATGAAGTTTCTACCAAATAGGTGAATTTTCGTCTTATAAAGCAAAAAATGTGTACCAAAAATTAATTAGCTACTTTTTCAGATGAAACCATTAATTTGTAACCAAAAACAAAAAAACGAATTTTCGAACAAATATAAAAATTTTTTAATAAACAGTTTGATTTTAAATCAAATAGCTCAATTTTCTACCAAACTCGTGAATTTTCAAACTGAAAAGACGAATTTTCTTCAAAAAGTTGAATTTTCACCCCAAAAATATGAATTTTCAACAAAAAAGTTAACTTATGACTAATTAGTTGCATGTTCAACCAAGAGGGATGAATTTTCAACCAAGAATAACAATTTTTGACTGAAAAACAAATTTCCAACAACACACACGAAGTTTTAACCAAATAGTTGAATTTTCAACTAAAGAAGATCCATTTTGAACCAAAAATTGAATAGTAAAATTTTCAGTTTCAAAACTAGTTTTCAACCAAAAGAAAAATGATTATCAATTAGTTAAATTCGACCCAAGAAAATACTTTATTTCACAACTAAAACAGATTATTTGTTAACCAAAAAGTTGCAATTTTTAATAAAGAAATATTAAAGTGCCACCAAAGGTGATGAGTTTTCAAACCAAAAAGACGGACTTTGAACAAAAAAGCTGAATTCTCAACCAGGAATGATTTGTCGTCAAGAGAGAAAACATTTTCAACCAAATTGTTGAATTGTCAAACCAAAAGGACAAATTCTCTATAACACATTTGGATTTCCAACAAAAAATTTATTTTCTAACCAAATGGATGGATTTTCTGCGAAAGTAAATAAATTTTCATACAAAGAGACGAATTTTCAACAAAAAAGTTGAATTATCAAGCCAAAAAGACGTACTGTTTTCAAACTTATAACATAAGGGTTTGATATTCAGTTGAAATAGTCGATTATCAACTTGAAAACCAGAATTTTCAACAAAATAGTTAAATTTTTAATCAAAGATATTTAAAAGAGGTGACCAATCATTGGATGGTGGCCAAGCATTGTTCCGATTACCCTACATTCAGTGGTGGATCCAGAATTCAGTCAATGGGGGGGTTTTAGCTGAAATTTATATAGATATATCCTTTTTTTATCTGACGGACCTGGCTAAACTTAATCATTTTCTTACTTCACATAATCATTTTGATCCGTTAGTCGCATATCATATTTCCTATCGAAAATATACATACAATCATAATTTTATGTGGCTTTCATATATAATTTTTTAGTCCCACAATATAATAATGTAGCAGCTAAAAACCATTACAATTTAAAACTTTGATTTTTCTAAGGGGGTGTCCGGACACCCCCCCCCCCCCGTGGATCCGCCCTTGGTTCCAGTCATGGTACAAATAAACAATTAATTCCTGCTGAAATGAAAATAGCCTCCAAAAACCCTCCAGACTCAAAATTTGGTCACGCAAATAATATGATTTTAGCAGCATACACATCGAAGAAAAATAAAATCGTGTTAGTTATAACTGTAGACAAACTTTCTACTGCAATTCAAAATGATAAGCCTGTAATTGTTTTAGACTACAATAACGTAAAAGGTGGAACGAACTGCTTCCATTGGCTTTGTCATTCCATCACCGTGAGTAGAAAAACTAATCGTTGGCCAATGAGGAATTTTTTGAAAATGCTAGACCAAGCTGCCGTAAATTCACGCATTTTATTTATATGCAAACAGATAATTAAACGTGGGAAGCCAAACGTGATGGCCAAGCAATGCCTCGATACAATTTCGAAACATCTTGTCATGTAGTACCATTCTCTGAGAAAGGAAGAATGGAATTTTTGAACAAGAAGAAGTGTAGTTTGTGTAAGCGCGGCCAGGATATGAAGACAAAGATGCAATGTCCATCATTTCTCCGACCAATGTGCGAAAAGCATCGTACGTGCATGTGTTTAGAGTAAGGTGGTGAAGATTAATAATTTTTGTATAAACTTATTACAAACTCTTTTATTTTTCTATTATTTTTTATTGATAACATGAATAAATTTTAAAAAAAAATGTTTAGTGTTATATTCCATGTTTTTTTCGACGGATCATTATAAATTATTTTTTTTTCTTACAATTATACTATCTTGTCAGTAAAAACCCCAAATATTTTCACTTTATCGCAAAAATTTGCGTTTACGAAAAAAAAATTGATGGAAGATTTGATCGAGATGCTCTACGAAATTTACGTACATCGTACAAAGGCTGTGTTTTCTACGTCTGTGACCATGGAGACCATTACCACACCATCCACGACTGTAATACGCCTGTTGGATAGCTACGACAACGCCACCAATTTGGAACTATTGGGACGAAATTTGAATTTCAATTCAATATTAACGAAAAATCTTATAGTAAACAATTAATTTTAAACCGACGATTAACAATTTTGATTAAAATGAATTGATATTCACTGCTTTTTTCCATAAACATTGCCCAAATAACTTCCAGATACCCAATAGTTCGAGTGTCAGATGGCGCTGTTGTCAAAGTCACAGAGGTATCCTACAGGCGTATTACGCCTCCTACACCTGTCGGTGTACCAGATTGGACGAATTTAACCACATCTGGCCCGGTGTAGGCAAAAGATACTCTCGAAGAATTATTTCCACCATCAACTTCAGTATCGAACACTCGATTAAGCTCACAATCTAATTCGAGAAGGACAAGACAACTTGACTACATGGAGTACGCCGGGAGAGTCTGGATACCAAGTAGTGAAGCTCGATGTTTACAATTTCAATAAAATATCAGATTTGGAGAAGAAGAATTGATGGAAGCATGCAGAGTTGAGGACTACTTTCCTGACCTCATCGGCTATGGTCTCGAAAGCGATTCTCCTGGACCGTCTTGTAGCCAATCTAGCCCAGGATCTCAAGAATAAACCCAACATCAAAAAAGAGATAAAAGAGATTGGATCATACAATTCCTTCAACAATTTCCAACAGGGCTTTTCCGTCGTCATACTAGTCCCCGATTGTGAACCCGGATTTAAGAATGAATTTTTACGCACAAATCCCTGAATTCGAATCTGCTACAAAAGAGTGAGAGAATGGAAAGAGTGTGCGTGCGCGCGAACGGCGTTGGCTCAAGACCAGTCGTGCATTATCTATCGGCCCGCGCAGAGCTCTCGTGTGTCCGTGACCGTTCCGCCAGTGAACTTACGACGCAACCAATGCGTCCTCGCTTATTGTTCCGTCGTCACACTAGTCCCCGATTGTGAACCCGGATTTAAGAATGAATGCTTACGTGCAGATCTCTGAATTCGGGCCTGCCACGAAAGAGTGAGAGTAGGGAA